>WSFP011320463.1:0-41122 GCA_009831015.1 Picea engelmannii
TTGCCCAAGTTTTTTTTTTTTTTTTTAAATAAAATTAAAACAATACATTTCATTTACAAATAAAAAAAATCAAATCTTTTTCTATTTTGTTTCCTCAAAAAAATTCATAATTTTATTCATCCAAAGATAACCAAATTAGATTTTATAGGTGCATGAAGCACTCCCCAATCATGGCTAAAAGATCAGATAATAAGAAACCTGAGAGGGCCCAGAGCTAGATACCAAGCCACTGGGAATAGTTACAACAAAAAGGACTGAGAAAATACTACATCTAAAGGATAGGCCGTAACTGCATGCCCAAGAAAGGACCTCAAAGTGGAGATCCACAGATCTACATTGCATGCCCAAAAGATGAACCTCAAAGTTCCGACCCAACCACCGAAGAGTAGCAGAATACGCAACAACCGCTGCACAAAGCTCCAGATCCCAAGTCCAGAGACTCAAAACCTCGCCACCAAAGCACCAAGAGAGGAAGCCATCGAACGGATGAAGCCCCATACGGATCAGGTGCGAGAGGCATAGTACCTCCCATCACGACAATAACCAGAGTAAGAATGATGCCAGACTGGAGTGCAAGAACCACATCCAGGCCAAGGGTTGCACAAAACAATAGACGCACCAAATCTAGTCCCAAACCGACACAGGCAAGAGGCGGGGGCAACCAGAGTAGCCCACGGGGGCAGAGCCACCAAGAAGTAAATGAGTATCACCCAAGCCCAGGATAGTCAAGGGAGAGACACGTCGACATGGAAGAGAGGTAGATCCAAGCGCCTGTGGGAGGGGATGCAACTAGGGAAACCCTAGCCGCAGAGCCCCCAAATCAGATCTAAATATTTTTCTATTATATGTAACTATATAAGTTATATAGTTACACACGCGCGCGCGCGCGCGCACACACACACACACACACACACACACACACACACACACACACACACACACACAAGTTATATAGTTACACACACATACACACACATATATATATGTTATATTTTGTAGGTGCCAAAGGCATGACCCAATCCTGGGTAGAATATCCCAAAGGGATACAAAGTAACTGGTTGGAGATTCAAAAGGAAAAGATAGGAATTGATAGAAACCCAAATAGGATGGAAAGCCCGTCACAGAATAAAACTCTAAATAGTAAACCCATACAAACCTTGGTGGACGGATGGACCAGGTCAGAGAGGTATGAAAACCATCACATCAACAGAACCAGAAAGAAACGACGTCGATGAAGACCCCAAACAACAACAGTAAGACCTTGAACCACATGCCCAATCCATGGACCTCAAGGTAATGGAACTGCACCGCACGCCCAAAGAAAGGACCTCAAAGTTCTGGCACAACCCCGCCAAATAGCAAAAACATCAACAACCACCAAAAGGAGCCAGATCAGAACATACCTCAAACCCTGAACAAACCGAAGAACCCAAAGGGAGAAACCGCAAAAAAAAAGGAGCAATATAAACCAAGGACCTCTCTTAGAATACACAAATATGAGAAAGAGAAACCTAGGAAACACCCCTACAGGAGCACCCAAAATCTAGACTGCATCACGAAACCAAAACTGGATCCACTCCCAGAGCAGTCACCAAACGAAACGACCAAGCACGTAGAGGATGTATGTGCCTAAATATTCAATCCCCAACTGCATAGGGAAAGGAATCCGACCCCCATCCAAAACTACAACAAGATGGGACGCAAAACCACAGATCTGCGAGAGATCCCCAGGCCGCCGCAAGGAGGTATCCCACCGTGCGAGGAGCCAAGAGAATCTAGACAAGAGTAGGCAGTTGCGACTGGCAGAAGAGAGGGACAACGCCAGGAGAGATGACGGCTGTGACTACCATCAACGAGGAGCCTCGCCGAGAGAAGAGGTACGTGAGTGGGCGTCTGCGGTTAGGGTTTCCCCCAGCCGCAGAGCCCCATCAGATTTTAAGCCCCAAAACATATATGTTATATATTATAACATATATGTTAATATATATTAACATATATGTTATATATATAATGCGATCACGAGACTTGGATCAGGCCAGTGGGGCTGGTGCGATGTCGTGCATCGCGCCAGCTCCCCGCGGGCCTGACCCATGTCCCGTGAGCACCCACGGGACCTGGGCCAGACCTCAGGGGGCTGGCGCATCTAAGACTTAGAATTAGGCCAAAGCGCCTTTGCAATTTCTTTTTAAAGCTAAAACCTTTGAGTTACTCACAATGTAATTCATGTCTTTGAAGGTTAATAGAAATCCGGTGGTGAAGATTTAATTTTTTTCTTTATGTGTGTGGTGTATATCTTAATTAATTTGTTTATGTGCATGCCTTCAAGTTGTGTTACGTTCTTTGTTGTTTTAATCCCAAATTGTAGCTTTGTTATTGTGTTTTATTTTCAATTGCATATAGGGTTGCATCAAGTTTGGTATTCGAGTAGGAGTATCCTATTGAAAGGAAACAATTCCAACCAAGGAGATGTTGATATTATGGTAGCTGCGGGAGGTATTTATTTCCACGTGTAATCCTGATGAGAATAGAATATTCCAGGAAGCAAGAAGAAACCCTAAAGAATTGAATATAACCCTAGAAGAACAAGTCGGCTCAAGGAAATATTTAATATTAAGTATTTAGCCTCCATAATGAGAAGTTGACCCAGATAGCTAAGGAAAACAATATAAATACAAGTAGCCAGATGATGACGCATGTCCCCCTTCCCTCTTCCCTCCGAAGGGGTTGCTTGACCGGTCTAGGATCGTTAAATTCACCGAGCTGAATGGCTCATCGGGCTCCTGATGGGAACCAGATTAACTTGACACAAGCCTTCCACCTTCTCGGCGTAGGTTGTGTGGCAACCGTGGACCCTCTCCTTAGCGATTTTCAAATCTTAACGCCAACGGACACTAGATCTCTATGATAGGATCCTCCTTTGATGTGATCACAGACTATGACCGTGGGATAACTCATTTCGCGATCCTGCACTTTGAAATTTTCACCAACTCTTGCTCCCTTTTCCCCAATTTCTGAATCGAAAAATCCTTCAAGACCAAATCTACGGTCCACATTCTCCTCACACGCGATGGTTTATATCAAATCGTGAGTTCGGACTTCACGAGTCCTTTCCTCTCTCAACTCTGCTTCTCTCGATTTGTGAATCAATGAAGTGCCGATTCCTCACCATGCGTCCTATCTCGATGGATGACTAGGATTGCTTCAACTCCTAGCTCTTTGGGTATTCTCCTCCTTGACATTTCTCCGAAGGGTTCTTCCTCCAAAATACATAGATCTCCACCACGTGTCCTCCTGGATCCAACGGTCCATAATCACTCCACACCTCTCTCTTCACGAAGTTTGAATTTCTCTCCTTGCAACTCTTTCGAAGTCCGAATCTTGGAACTCTCGGATCTGCTTCCACCTGTCTACCTGGACAATGGACAATTTTATGGTCTTCAGGACTTCGACAAGTATTCGATTCCTTTGCACACTTAGCGCACCCTTCCCTTTTCAAGACTTAGGATATTCTCGAACTTCTTCTGCACTCTTTGCAGAGTTCTGCACAGACACTTCTGCGACTTTGCTTGGCTTGAAAACCTTCAAGGTTCACCATTGCTTTGTGTTCTTTAATGAACTTCCACGTGCCCTCCTGGCAACTTCTCGCTGTTCTTCCTGAGCTTTTCAGATGGACTTACAATCTCCTCGACGCACTCCTTGCACTTGGCTAAGATTTTTGACGACTTCTCCCTTAGCCTACCTGAATGGTTTAAGGCATCTCCTTTCCTTTGTTGATGCACTCTTGAAAATCCTTCCTTCCTCAAAGTGTTCAACAACCCTGAGATTCTCTTAAGGATTCGAACACTTTAGAATGTGTTGTTCTTGTATGTTCTCGTACTTGCTCTATGCCCTCCTGACAGAGTGTTTTAGAGTGTTCAGTAACTTTGAACTTTGTTTCCTCCTACATAGTCTTTCTTTCAAAGGTACTTAACCACCTTGAAATTTCCTCCTGAGTCTGTGAATTAACGTAGTATGCCCTCCTGGCAGCTTCTCTTCTAACTCCACTGAATTCAGGCACACGCTCCTTGCGTTGGCTCACAGATTTTCCACCCTCTATCGCGCACTCCTTGCACTTAGCCTAGAGGACCATACTTAACCTGACACAATCACAGATAGAAAATTGTATCTCTATCCCTGCAGACGATTTCTAACATTCATCTACAATTCACATGCATACAAATGACATTCAACACAAAATATCCATTACCCAGAATTTGATAACAGGAAAAACTGTCATTTTCTATTAATGACAGAATGTTCATTACAATATGGGAGTTTGAGCTACAACTGAGTCTTGACTCTCTGTGTTTCTCTCCCTATCTCCTATGCATACATGTCTCTTGGTTTACAATGGTTTTTTTTTCCCATCAAATTCCAGCCAGCCCACAACAACCTCTACTTGGAAACAATACAATTATTTATACAAGAGGGGCTCGACGAGCTTCCCTCCAAGCTAAACTAGTGGTGTCAAATCACCATTCAAAATACCTATCTAATGGGCAAATTACAATGATGGAAACCTGCTCCAAATCGGATGCAAATCCCCCTTACTATCAACCACTTAATGGTGACCTTATCTCCAGTTTGTGCGAAGCCACAACTTGGCTCTTCCAGCTTGTCATTATTAAATGCCTTGGTCATACTTTTGATTCTTGAGGTAAGATGAGAGGGCGACGCCTCTCCCTTCCTTGAATGTGCACCATGCGTGTTAATCGGCTGGTGCGTGTTGAGGTGGAGTGATGCTTTTGCATCATACTCCACGACTATGAAAAATCATGAGCTCCTGCTCATGAGCTTTCTAGCGTGGTTGAAATCCTCATGGATCCCAAACCTTCTCCTGGAGCTGTCTTTTGGCTCCTTTGCCTTGTTTCTTCTGCTCCTACATCTTTTCTATAGCTCGTGTAGGTTCCTTTCTGTCCAGCTTCTCCTTGCTGACCGCTCCTTCTACCGACCCCAACATCAACTTCCTTATCTCCTCGATCATCTCGTCCAACTGCTCCATCGACTGACCCTCCTTTTGCAGAACAACTTGCTGCACTTCCTTGTCAATGGGTAAATCACATCGATCTCCCAAGTTATCCTCTTCATCTCTTGTGGCCTTATCTCGCCACTCTGTTACAACCTCCACTCCTGTAGACTTCTCATTACTGGGCTTTTGCTCAGTTTCTCCTTCTGACAGATTTGCTCTTGTCGATTTCTCTTGTGTTGGTTCAACTTCAACTCCTTCCAGTTTCTCCTTATGCTAGTATTTGGCTCCCTCTTCTACTGCATGCTTCAACATTGCAGTGATCTCCTGTTCATCTCCCCGAATGAAATTTTCGAGCAATTCTGCTGAGTGATCTTCTCCTACGATCTGCATGATTGTCCCCTGATAGTCATTTTTTGGTTCTGGATCATTTAACCAATCCTCCAGTATCCCCAATTCTTTCTCCCATGGAGTGAGAATCTTAACTGTATGCTCTTCTTTTTCTACTGGGGAAGACATCAACATTTGCTCCTTCTCCTTCTCCTCCTCTATGAGAGTTACTGCCATCTGTCTTTTTGTTGCATCTGCAACACATTCTCTGACCTCAATTGGGATATGGGGTAGGAATACCTCAATTCCCTCGATGACAAAAAATACTCCCCTGATCCTTCTCCTCGACGGTGGAATTTTTTAACTTCTCATCATATTCATTCACACAGTCCATGATTCCACATGAAATTTCTTCTGAGTGAGGTCTTCCTTCTACCTCTGCTTCATCTGTTAACACCCCTTGATGCGAACTCTCAGACGAGATCACCTCTTCTCCCTTGCCCACTTGGAAATTTGGGATGTCTCCTCTGCCCCCCTGGAAGTTTACGAGATCCACTGATCACTTCTCATTTCTCACCTGACAACCTACGAGAATCTTGCCAAATCTCTTTCCCTCGTCACTGAGGTTTTCAGCTTGCCTCAGCCTCCTTTTTAACACCTATTGCTACCCTCTGAACAACAACTTCCGAACATACCATTTAGCTATTCTCTTCAAGGGCCATTCATACCTCCAGCGCACCCTTGCCTTTTGCTGCATTTTCAATGCTGGCGTCTCCATTTCTGCTCTGATTTCCCTGAGCTCCTTGTCTATCTCCAATTTTCTTTTTTGCGGGCATACTTCACCTCGACCGTGCCCATAACTTCCAACAACCATATTGCTTCACCTACAGTCTACCTGGTTGTTTATCATCTGTTGCACACCTTGCAAGAGTTTCAACAGAGTATCACACTCTATCCCCCTTGCCTACATAAATCAATTCTGCATTAGATCTGATACCACTTGATGATGCATGTCCCCCTTCCCTCTTCCCTCTGAAGGGGCTTCTTGACCTCTGGTCTAGGATCGTTCAAGTCACCAAGACGAATGGCTCTTCGGGCTCCTAATGGGAACCAAATTAACTTGACACAGACCCTTCCACCTTCTCGACGCAGGTTGTGTGGCAACCGCGGACCCTACCCTTGGTGCTTTTCAAATCTTAACGCCAATGTATGCTAGCTCTCTATGCTAGGATCCTCCTTTGATGTGACCACAGACTACAATTTTAGGCTAACTCATTTCGTGATCTCGTGCTTCGAAACTTTCGTGAACTCCTTGCTCCCTTTTCCCCGATTTTTGAATCGGTGAATCCATCAAGACCAAATCTATGCTCCACGTTCTCCTCGTGCTCAACGGTTGAGATCAAATCGTGAGTTCGGACTTCACGAGTCCTTTCCTCTCTCAACTATGCTTCTCCCGATTTGTGAATTAGGGAAGTGTTGATTCCTCAGCATGCGTCCTATATCGATGGACAACTAGGATTGCTTCATCTCCGAGTGCTTCAAGTATTCTCCTCCTTGAATTTTCTCTGAAGGGTTCTTCCTCCAAAATACGTGGATATCCACCACGCGTCCTCCTGGATCCAACGGTCCATAATCACTCCACACCTTGCTCTTCGCGAAGTTTGAATTTCTCTCCTTGCAATTATTCAAAAGTCTGAATCCTCGAACTCTCGGATCTGTTTCCACCTGTCTCCCTGGACAATGGACGATTTTATGGTCTTCAAGACTTCGACAAGTCTTCGATTCCTTTTCACACTTAGCGCACCCTTCCCTTTTCGAGACTTAGGCTATTCTCGAACTTCTTCTGCACTCTTTGCAGAGTTTTGCATAAACACTTCTGCGACTTTGCTCGGCTTGAAAACATTCAAGGTTCATCATTCCTCTGTGTTCTTTATTGAACTTCCTCGTGCCCTCCTAGAAACTTCTCTCTCTTCTTCTTGAGCTTGTCAGATGGACTTATAGTCTCCTTGGCACACTCCTTGCGCTCGGCTAAGCTTTTCGATAGCTTCTCCCTTAGCCTACCTGAATGGTTTAAGGGATCTCCTTTCCTTTGTCGATGCACTCTTGCAAAGCCTTCCTTCCTCAGAGTGTTCAAAAACCCTGAGATTCTCTTAAGGATTCCAACACTTCAGAATGTTTTGTTCTTGTACGTTCTCGTACTTGCTCTATGCCCTTTTGGAAGAGTGTTTCAGAGTGTTCAGTAACTCTGAACTATGTTTCGTCCTACACAATCTTTCTTTCCAAGGTACTTAACCACCTTGAAATTTCCTCTCAATTCTGTGAATTAACCTGGTATGCCCTCCAGGTAGCTTCTCTTCTTACTCCACTGAATCCAGACACACACTCCTTGCGTCATCTCAAAAATTTTCCACCCTCTGTCGCGCACTCCTTGCACTTAGCCTAGAGAACCAGGCTTAACCCGACACACTCACATATAGAAAAATGTATCTCTATCCCTGCAGATGATTTCTAACATTAATCTATAATTCACATGCATACAAATGACATTCAAGACAAAATATCCATTACCCAGAAATTGATAACAGAAAAAATTGTCATTTTCTATTAATGGCATAATGTTCATTACAATATGGGAGTTCGAGCTACAACTGAGTCTCGACTCTCTGTGTTTCTCTCCCTATCTCCTATGCATACATGTGTCCTGGCTTACAATGGTTTTTTTTTTCATCAAATTCCAGTGAGCCCACAACAACCTCTACTTGGCAACAATACAAAGATTTATACAAGAGGGGCTCGACGAGCTTCCCTCCAAGCTAAACTAGTGGTGTCAAATCACCATTCAAAATGTTTGTCTAATGGAAAAATTACAATGATGGAAACCTACTCCAAATCGGATGTAGATCCCCCTTACCGTCAACCACTTAATGGTGACCTTATCTCTAGCTTGTGCGAAGGCACAACTTGGCTCTTCCAGCTTGTCATCATTAAATGCCTTGGTCACACTTTTGATTCTCGAGGAAAAATGAGAGGGTGATGCCTCTCCCTTCCTTGAATGCACACCATGCGTGTTAATCGACTGGAGCGTGCTGAGGTGGAGCGATGCTCCTACATCACCAAACTTCATTTGGTACACACAACTCAAAATTTCAGTAGTGAAGAAGTGTGCACTGCAAAATCTAGGCAAGTGTGAAAGTTTGGGGAGTAGCTGCAGCTGAAACTACTGCAATTTGTATTCTCAGTTTAGGCTCAAACCTCTTATTGGTTATGGTTGGACTTTCTGATCAGACTTGGTTATCTTTGCTTGGTGCATTAGCCTTGGTTGGCTATTGGTTTGCTTCCGAAATCATTCTCTATCAAGGTTAAGGTGCTTGGGGGTGGCTTTGGCCTATGGTTGGGTGACAATATTGCTGTATTGTCTATAGTTAAATGAGCACATCAATTATTTCTAATAGGTTATGGGCCCATACTATCTTTAGGCAGTCTAACCACTGGAAGATAGATTGAGAGGATTTGCTCAGTTATAGTTGCAGTTGCAACCAGTTTTTTCTGCAGCAATAAAACCCTAACCATCTTTTTGAAGCACCTTAAGTGAAGAGATTGACCTAATTTATGGATAGCCTAGTGCACCCTAGCCTAGCGCACCTCTTGGTACTCTTAGCAAGCTAATACGCCAAGTTTGAGTTTTTGGTCAAAGGTTAACCAAGTAAAAGCAATTATGACTTACTCTATGAAGTCAGAAAACAAGTTAGAAGGGGATTCTAACTTCAGAGCGTGGAAAACAAGGATTGAGCTCATCCTTGCCAAGAATATAGTGTTGGATATCGTGAAAGGAAAGATTGTGGAACCACATTTGGAAGAAGGAAAAGAGAAGGAGCCTAAAAAAATTGCAGTTATGGAGAAGTTCAAAGACAATGACATCAATGCCATGAGTATCATAGTGGACTCTATAAAAGACCACTTGATACCCTACATCTCCCATCTTGACTCATCTAAGAAGATGTACGATGCCCTAACAAACCTCTTCTCAGTCAGAAACATTGGACAAATAGCGATTCTTAAGAATGAGCTCAGTGACATGAAAATGAATGATGATGACAACATAACATCATACTTTGTGAGAATATCTCAGTTAAGATATTAAGTACAAGCTATTGAAGAAATCATTTTAGAGAAGGAACTGGTAAATATAGTACTCAATGGCCTTCCTAAGACATGGGATGCATTTGCCGCAAGCATGAACACAAGGAAGGAGTATCCCACATTTGAAGAACTTTGGACTTGTTGTGCACAAGAAGAATCAAGAATTAGTGCAAAAGAGAAACCCCAAAAGAAATATGATGATCAAGCCTTCACAACAAGGTTCAAGAATTTCAGGAATAAAAAAAAGTTTGGCTCAAGGAAGAAACCAAATCAAGAGAAATATATGTCAAAAATACAATGCTTCAACTGTCAAAAATATGGTCACTACAAGAGTCATTGTCCCAAGTTAAAGAAAAGGAAGGAAACACACGAAGCATCAGTTGTCGAAGAGAGGGAACCCTAAAAAAAAAGCCAAACAGCATAAAACATACTTCTTCTTCTAAGACAAGGTAACAATATTCTTCATAATTCTTGTCCATACCATGTTTACATAGTTTATGTACATATATTGCATATCTTTTTCTTAGAAGATAAGATGTTCAAAGAGAAACAATACCTATGGAAGATAAGGATTGCCATCACAATTAATACAAGTCAAGCAATACACATGAAAAAATGAAGTACATTGACAATCCTTGGTAACAATTCCCGTGGAAGTTATTAACATAAGTAACAACTACAAGATAAGCCGAAATTAGAATCAAACTTGAAGAAACATGGAAGAAGTAAAAACAGAAAGAAATCAACAATCAAAAGGAAATTAGAAAAAGATTTGTGACACTTTGTAGAAGGCAATAAGGATGCAGACGGAAGTGTGGACTCTCCTAGATGGAGGGGGACAATTATATAATTCCAAAAGAAGAGCATGCATTCATGCATGAAGCAAGGATTAGGAGGGAGCTAATCCTAAATAATATGATCCATTGAGGATTATTAAGTATCTATCCATGTTCCCATCAATGGTAGCAGCCATGAAAAGCAACACGTGTTCAGTTTGGATTTAGAAGAAGTCTTCTTTGAAAAGAAGCCTTAAAGTATCCTTGGTTTCCCATCCACATCCATGATCCTATGATGAAAGGAAGAATTTGGAATCTTCAGGGCATGGAATCTATAGAAAACTCCATGAACCCAAGAGATAAAGAGAAACATGAGGAAGAACATGAAGATTCCAAGAGAGAAAGAAAAGCTAGAACGACCAATCATTATATCTAGAATCACAAGACTACCATCTTGGTTTGAACCCACTAGAAGCAATCAAGTAGAAGAAATAGAAGTTGTGATGAAGAACAATGTATGAAAGACTTATGAATGGAAGCATTGTGAGATTCAAAACTAGAGGTTCTCCTAGATGGAGGGAGAAGACTATGATGATAGCTTGTTCCAATAAACCAGACATACCTCTACTCGAGCCATTATATCGTCTGCAATATCGATGGGCTGGAGTTTACATCAGATGAATGAAAAGACTGTTCTCCAAAGAAATTGAACAAGAAGCGTATGTAGAGAAACCTCAAGGTTTTTAGGTATACTGGAAAGAGACCCTTGCATGTAGATGGAAGAAGATATTGTATGGATTCAAAGAACTTGGTACAAAGCCTCTCATGCACAACAGAAGCGTGGTGAAACTTTCTATGACAGAGATCAAAATGGTTACTCAGAAGTTCAGGATGATAGATTTCCAATCCATGACAAACTCTCATGATGACAGAAGAAGTGCCACTTGGATATGTTTCATTTTGAGAATTGCTACGATGTCTTGAGCTAGCAGGAAACAAAAGTGTTGAATCCAACCATGATATACTATAATGATTAGAGCTATATGAAGCCTTCAGAGAAAAAACAATGTTCGAGACAGACCGAAGTACATTGAGATCGAGCATTACATTCTCTGTGATGAAGTCCAAAAAGGAAAAGTGGTTCTCCAATATATCTCCACAGATGAGAAGATATAAGATATTTTGGTAAAGCCTATATCCAAGATGGAAAAAGCTTGCGTACTCAAGAGAACAAGTTGGAGCTTGTGGAGACAACTTCCTTATTGAAAGGAAGAGTTCAATACTCCTAGGTTGGGAGGGAGCACTGATGTGTTATTGATTTATTGACAGTCATTTTCAGTTCAAAAAATGGTCTAGGATGAGCAGTTCCTTTCCAGTTTGGAAAGTGCTTTGAGATTTCTGACGGACAAGAATTTTCTAGTTCGGAAAATGGTTCAAATCGGACGGTCATTTTCATAATGAAAATGGTTCGATAGGTTGCTGATGTACCATAGACATCGATTCCCCTTGTGGCCAGTGTGGGGGAATGGTCTAGGACAGTCTTTCTTTTTGGCAGTCACTCTTAGTAGTGGTCAAGTAGAATGGTCCACCTCGTCGGGCAGTCATTCTTTCGAAGTTCACAGTTGTGAGCAGTTTCGAAGAATGGTCTGTTTTGGAGGTTGGTGCAGGACAATCATTTCCTTGGGAAATGGTCTGGACAGTCATTCCCTAGGGCAGAATCATTCTCTCCAAGTTGCACTTTGTTTAGTGCCAGAGGAATGGCCCAGTTAGGTGAATGGTCCAGGTTCAACAATCAAGGACATGCATTCCCTAAGGCAGACTCATTCTCTCCAAGTTGCACTTTGTTTATTGCCGAAGGAATGACCCAGTTAGGTGAATGGTCTAGGCTAAAAAATTAGGAGAATTATTCTTCTATGCTTGAGAATAATCCATATATCTCATGGATGATGTTTTACTTTTTGAGGGATGATTCTCTTCCAGATCTCACAGATGTGAGTGGGAGAATGGCCCAAATAACTCAGTTTATATCATGATATTGTTTTTTGTGCAGGTTGATATAAGATGATATGATTGCTATGGCGACCGTATGTCTCTAGATAGTAGATGTATGCTACTGTGGTGGATGTGTTCCACTAGTTGTGACCATGTGTCACCGATTAAGTAGTTGTGTGTTACTTGGTGTGGTAGTGTACCACTGGATTGTAGTTGTGTACTACTATGGATAGACATAGTTGTGTTCTATTGAATGACATTGTTCTGATTGCCATGTATACTATTGTTAGTGTTGAAAATGATTATCAACTAGATGGATAGTCAGTGTGCTTGTGGACAGACATTCTCCAGGCAGAGAATGGTCCGTACAAAACAAATTGTTGGTGGACAGGTATTCTCTCTGTGGAGAATGGTCCAGGTTGACAGTTTGTTGACATGACATGGACTATTATTTTCCTAAGGCACAGTTTGTGGACTGATTAGGAAAATGGTTCAGGACCGATATTTTCTAAAGAATATAGGTTGAGACAGATCTCTATGGTACATATGACTCGATTAGAAAATAGTCCTAGATTGACATTCCTATATGAATGGTCTCTATAATCCATGGTGTAGCCTTTAGCATCTGTTGGGACAATCATTCTTCTAGGACGTATGTCCGGATTAGAAGAATTGTCCTTGTGTCACTCTGTGGAGTGAGTGACTTATTCAACATCATGCCTGATTACTAAGATGGAGCATGGATTCTAGAGATGATGTAGTTGATGCTATCAAATGATAGTGATAATGATGCTCGTGATCTAATCATGAGATAGAATGTACAACTATGATGATTCTATCGGTTGAATGGTATGTTTGTGCTCATGACCATTACCTTCAATACCTCCCTAGCTAGGAGGGAGTGTTGATATTATGGTAGTTGCGGTAGGTATTTACCTCCACGTTTAACCCCGACGAGAATAAAATATTTCGAGAAGCAAGAAGAAACCCTAAAGCATTGAATATAACCCTAAAAGAACAAGTTAGCTCAAGGAAATATTTAATATTAAGTATTTAGCCTCCAGAATGAGAAGTTGGCCTAGACAGCTCTGGAAAGCAGTATAAATACAAGTATCCATACCTCATTTGGTACACACAACTCAAAATTTCAGCAGTGAAGAAGTGCGCACTACAGAAACTGGGCAAGTGCGCAAGCCTGGGGAGTAGTTGCAACTGCAACTACTGCAATCTGTATTCTTGGTTTAGGCTCAAACTTCTTATTGGTTATGGTTGGACTTTCTGATCAGACTTGGTTATCTTTTCTTGGTGCAGTAGCCTTGGTTGGCTATTGGTTTTCTTCCAGAATAATTCTCTATCAAGGTTAAGGTGCTCGGGGGTGGCTTCAGCCTATGGTTGGGTGACAATATTGCTATATTGTCTATGGTTAAACAAGCACATCCATTATTTCTAACAAGAGAGTTTTTGGGTAGAATTGTTCTAGGAAGAAAATTGTAGTTCCAACAAGGAGACTTTGCTGGATAAAACTATAAGAAGAGGAATTTGTGCATAAGTAATATAATGACTCATAGAACATGAGCAGGGATGCAGTGGAGATGTATAATGTAATATCCCCAATAGAGATATGCTAGGATATGTTTTTTTACTGTCCAATGATATTGTTTCTCTTTGTGTGATTTTATCAACTACTTTGCATTACATGTGTTTTTAGGCCACAAGCTGACTGGTAACTTTCAACAAACAATTTGCATGTATTCTGCTAGTTGACATTTTGTCAAATACATTATATGGAACATACATACACATAGAATTGAAGAGACAACTTTGGAATTTATTATGAATGGAATCTGGAATACAATAGTAAATGTCTAATGGCTACTACAACAACAAACACTACAAAAATCAAGCCAAAACATGTGCCAATACCATAGTCTCCTCAATAGATGATGGTTCTCCTCCAAACTATAAAGGATTGTTGCCCAACCTCAAAATGGGTGAGGTTGTCCTGTTCCAAGGAATGTCCAAGCCTCCAAATCCCCACGAACAAGTTGTCACCCTGCTCCAATCCCTCCTGCACAACAATGAGCTACTCACCCTTCTCCAATCCCCTAAATAGCTCGTGACTCCCTTCCTAAGACCTCAAGAGCTGCTAAATCCCTCATGACCTCTTCTATAGTTCAATGCCCTTCCTAAACCCTCATGATTTTCCAAATCCCTCATGACCTCTACTATAGCTCACAATTCTACAGAAAAGAGGAGTTTAGCCCCTCGAAATACCCCCGCGATGCCTCCTTCCCCATGAACCTACCAAATTGGGTCTTCCTAGAGACCCCCATGACCCCTCCTAGGTGCCATGATCCTCCACCAACCTTCACAACTTATCCATAGCCTGCAAAAAGGAATAAATCGACCCTATCTCCATGAACCTCCAAGGTCACTTGCTACTCCTCCAAATTGAAGACAAGCCTCAATTATGATGCTCTAATGGAAATCCTGGATGGAGCCCCCTCTTGTCTAAGTAGGGTGGATGTTGCACCACCGAAACCAAACCAATAATGGAATGGTTTTGTCAAAACCCTAATGAAAACCTTGGCTCCAAGAGCACTCCAAATAAGAGATCAAATCATAATGGGGAAGGTGAAGTGTTACCCTTCCTTTATACTTCTCCGAACCCCTTCTAGATCTTTCCTCTTTTTGACCAATTCCACATGACCCTTATTTCCGCTTTTAATTTCCATTTAAATATTAAAATCACTTTATAACCCTTTTTAAACCTCTTTTGATGTCAGAAAGTGATTAATTGGCTTCTAAGACATTCATAGACGTCGAAAGTCCCTTTCTCATCATCCTAACCTTTATACCTTTTTTTGATGGTTCCAATGAGCTATTACACTAAGGCATTCCCTCAGATAATGTGATCTAAATAATACCATTAGTGCATTTAATTAAATTATGCTCAATAATAACTTCAATTTACGGGAATCCTTGGAATGCCACGAAACCAAGAACGATCTATGCAGAAGTGATCCCAATGATGAAAAATGGTAAATGGATTGGTATGGGCCTCATCTAACTCCTCCAAACCCTTCAATCTTGTCGATAACATAATCTCACCCTTTTGTCTGAGCTGATATAAGCCTCATAAGTTATCCCCAACTGTTGAACAGGGGAACCCAAAAATGGGGACATTACAATCCTCCCTTCCCAAAGATTGTTTGTCCTCAAACAATGCCATCACAACCTGACACTCCACCAATTGAACCAGACTAAAACTGTAAATGATAGGAGGGTGCCAAACCACTGTGGAAGATGTGAAGCATCCTCTGCTCAACGCGTGGTCCGACAAGGTACTGACATAAGAAACCTCCTGAATACTACCGATAAGTAGAGCAAATCGATACTTCAACAACTTGATCAACCCCTCAAGGAATTTCTCTATAAGGGAAACAATCTCATGAAAGAAAAAACTGGCTCTCGCTTTTGTGTCAGCTGCTGAACTGTCTAATACTGAAATCCCGAGGTTCAAAGATAATCTTAGAAATGGACCACCATGCTGACACTGCACCACTCTGATCATAACCGTCCGATCGTCATGTGCAGTCTGCATCCTCCTCTCCTGGAACTCCAATCTCAAATACATGTAAGGGATGGACCTACCACCATGAATAGTTCCTTGCATAGGCATCCAGGTGAAGTCACGACTTGCAAATCCACTGCCATACTTGATCTCAAATATCAAAAAAGGAAGTTTGTCCCATTCACTGGAAATGACTCTGTGTTGCTCATAGGATCTTAACAACTCTCCCCTATATAGATCTATCACCTCTGTTTACCCATACTCCCAAAAAATCATCAAGAAGTGCATGAACTAGTGAATCGCTGCATACATGCTATTTTCCCACTACACCCTCGATGAACCTGTGATGAAATCTGTCAAGATGCTCTCCCACTCTCACCCATAAATGGTTAAAGACTACATCAATATTGTGGGATGAGTGCACTTCGACTTGCTTTGATGCTAAGTTGTACACTCCCCCATACCTTCCCCTACATCATCCACAAATCCCCTCCATGTGAACCTCTCCCGGACCTGTCTAGATGATGTGAAACACTCTTTGCTTATAACACTAATCTGCAAGGTGTTAATACAAGAGACTTACTAAATACCACCAAATAAGAGATCAATGAGATACTATAAAGGATCAGTCCATCCCATAGAATCACCTTCTTAGGAAGCCAATCCTATGTTCTATAGAAATGGACTCCTGATAATAAAAAAAGACTCTCCCATCTATACCAATTTCCAAATTGTCAACCCATGATGTCCCAAGGTCCCAAGCTGGCCTCAAAAGGAACCCACCATGTTGACCCACACCACTCTGATCATAAGTAGTTGGCTCTCGTGTTGAGACTGCAGCCTCCACTCATGGAACCCCAAGTTGTAATGTCTAAAAGACCTGACCCCACTACCATGGATCATATCATG
The DNA here is from genome assembly GCA_009831015.1 of Picea engelmannii. Lineage (NCBI taxonomy): Eukaryota > Viridiplantae > Streptophyta > Pinopsida > Pinales > Pinaceae > Picea > Picea engelmannii. Next base: position 16,727 of record WSFP011320463.1, read on the forward strand.
TAGATGCGCCTCAGTGGAATCAAAGTATTCAATTCCACCATCATATGCAATCCTGGGTATCGACAAATAAATTATATCCTTCCATATAGCATGCACCCCACCATTTCCTCTCAGAGCATTCCAAAAGTGAAACTGACCAATCATATGGGTTCTTGGAACCCACATCTAAACTAGAAGTCCATTATTCCTCATACCAACTGACTCCAAATGTGATACACTGATAACCACTGGAAACCTAATTTTCCAAGTCTCACATCCAACTGATGGAAACAATGTACTAGGAATCAACTCTCCTCCTGCTAATATGCATAACCCTTGCCAAAATAGACAGGAAAATATTTTGTCCCGAACACTATCAATGTACTTAGGAAACCCATGGAATCTAGACACCTCTATGAAAAGCAACTTTGTTATTTGCGGTGCCTCATACTCTAATGGAATTGTGAAGAAATGTGCCAACTTGGTCCATTGACCATCAATGAAATAAATGCAATCCTTGTCATACACCTTTGAATCATTTTGCTGACAAGTCATGCACTCCCTCACACATCTCAACACATCATCCTCGAGGTTCTTCCATGAGAACCTCTCTCTGATCTGTTGGCAAGTCTTGAAGTACCCATGATGTCTTTCCAAGGGCATATCATGCATATCCCTCATGATTTCCTCTCTAAGTGTGGACTCCATAACCGAGTATATGCTACCTTTGTAGTAGATGATGTCATTCACTACTTTATACCTGTCATGCTGAATGTGAACATCCATCAACTCACAAGCAAACTAGTCCTTGGAATATTCCACCAGAATATGGGATCTCCAATCAACTGAAATCCCTGTGAGCCAGTACAATGTGTCATGGATCTTCTCCTGATGTGTTTTTACATCTTGTATACTGATCACCTGGCCACAATGTAAAGCATCTGGCATGCTAAGCTCCATGTTCATGTCTGTAACACCCCATGTTTTGAACCCCCATTTTAAATAATGTATTGTTACAATGCTGAGAGGCCAGGGTACCCAAACAATTATTAAAAGGCCAGTGTGCCTAAGAAATGTAATGTTTTCTGTCGTTATTAATAATGCTAGATGAATAAGGAATAGAGTTATAAAGGGCTATGATTCCACAAGAGAGGGGGCTTGAGGGGCTACATGTTTATTCCTATGTTAATTACCCTTTTTGCCTAAGGGAGGGGATCGGTCACATGAGATTCTTAGGGAAGGCCATGAGGTTATTGATTCCCCACGAAGTTACTTAAACCCGCCTCTGGTCTGATGGGGGGGTTGGATTGATGGCTTGTTCGCTGATTTTCCTATACGTTCATTCATTTCCCTCACGCACTTTCATGCACTCACTCACCCATTCATTGATCCATCCTCATTCGCGTCTTGGCTTGGGAAAGGGAAACGAATTGCTGAATATTAGCCACAAGATAGTTGGCTGTAATGGTCGCTGGTTCATTCCAACCATGAATTGGGGCCTGGATGTCTGAGATGCATTGGACTGTGCCCTGTTTTTCTCACAACTAAGAGTCCTTAGAGTTCCAGCATTGAGATTTTGGACCGGCTGTGATGGAGGCCCTGGAAAAAGGAGAAGGATTGCCTGAGGGACTGCGTGGAAGAGAAGGGTGGAGGTCCATTCTCTTGGGTGGTACAGGTTGGGTGAAAGAGAGCTGGGTACTTGGATTGTTGTGGGTGCTGGGAAACTTGTGAGAGCTTGAGAGCTGACTGGTTTGGGAACCCAAGTACACTCTGGAACCATCCTTGTGGATTCATAACCCTGGCTCGGGGCTGACACTGCTATTGAGATTTGGAGCAGTGGTGTCTATGGTTGGGTGGAATGTCCTTGGTCTGCAGCCAGTTGGTGTCGCCTTTTTATAAAGATAAGTTCTCTTTGTTGTGATATTATTATCTATGTATGAATGTATTCTATTGTGTATTTTAATTATTGTTTAACTAAATCTTAGATTATGCATGCTTGTTGGATATTGCTGTGCATGTCGTTAAATATTTTATCTTATCCCTCCTTATTAAAGAAAGAAGGTACGAGTACGAAGTCCAAGGGTGGGATTGAAGGTAGCATACCCCAGCCTGTGGGTGGCTGGGTATGTTACAGTTTGGTATCAGAGCTTCTGGTTGAAACACCGAGCCGGTATGGGTCGAGTCTGTTGGTCAGAGTCTCGTGGTTACAGATTGAACTCTAACCGCGGAGTTGAAAAGCTCACGAGGAATGGAGTTGCAGAATCTACGCAGGAGTTAGATCACTAGAGACCCATCATAAGGGGTTCAAAGGATCGTGACCATCCCCTTCGAATTCAAGAGCGATCACCACTGTAGGATTAGGAGAGATTCGAGATCATTGGATCGGAGGACAAGTGAACAAGGGTCATCCAATGAAAAGAAAGCAAGGGTTAAGGTCACCACCATCAGATCCCATTGGAGAGAGAGATCAATGGACAACCGACATTGCGGGGAACCAAGTTGCACAAGAGATAATTCTCCAAGGTGGTCCTGCAATCCAAAACCACGGTTTCACTGAGGGGTTACGTGTATGCGTCAGGAGAATGGCGGGGATAAAAGAAGGTTACTCCAAACAGTCGATGCGTTCCCCTGCAAATTAAAAGGCAATAAGTGATGTGACATGTTAGGGCTCAAATATCGAAAATCTATATAACCGAAGTAGATCCTGACTGTCGATCACCAAGAGGTACGTGTCAACAGATCAATAACTCCAGAGAAATTGGTTCGGGAGGTTTTCAGTTGAGATTTGAAACTTCCGAATCCCAGAGAACCAGAAAGCCGAAGTAAATATCGATCGTCTGATCATCCGAACTAGATCTCAGTTGCCAGATAGTCCGGAGTAAATCTCAAGTGTCGGATTGTCCGAGGTGAATCTGGGCCGTTTGATTCAGAAGATATGTGATGTAAATCTATGGATTTTGGGTGAAGGCCCGAAGTAAGCCTCAATCGTTCGATTCAAGAGGACACGCGAGAGAATCCCGTGTTCTTCGAGGAACTTTGAAGTTTGATATTTCCGAAACCTAAAGACTCGAAAGGATATCAACCATTGATCTTCTGGGAGCCACGTGTCACCAGAGCCAGGGCTTCGGATAAAATCCAGTGGGGCCAGATAAGTTTTGAAGTTTGAGATTTATGAAGTTCGAAGACCCAAAGTAAGCCTCAACCATTAGATTAAGGAGGAAACGTGGTGCAGATTCGTGGACTCTGGGTGAAGACCCGAAGTGAATCTTAGTCATCCGATCCAGAAGGACACATGGTGACAGATTGGCCAGTTTGGGAATTCAGAGTTCAGGAGAATTGGAAGTGTGCTAGTATGGAAACTCCTGAAGCTCGAAGAGACGAAGTGACGGGGCACGATGACGTCACCTAGAGGTGATGTGGATCCTGGAATTCCTGAAGTGAAGTGGATTGTGGACGCCACCTGGGATGACATGGACACATGGGATGTATGCCATGTGTCAGTAAGTTTTGAGCATATGGAGTATTGAAATGTCAGTTAGAACGTGACATGTGTCACCCGCCCGATTGGGCCATGTGTACGCTTCCAATATTTCACCACATGGCGACAGATCGTGCAGTTCAGAAACTGGGCACTCTAGTGGGGAAGGATGTGATAGGTTGCGTTCATTCGAAAAATCCTGAAGACTGGAGTACATATCGAACGTTGATTCCAAAAGACACACGTTGAAGGATCATCGACTTCGGGTGAAAGCATTTTGGGAGAACGTGCAGGAGGAAAGTTTGAAACTTCCGAAACCTGAAGAGACGAAGCGATTCACAACCATTGATCTATGGGAGGACACCCATCAACATATCATGAACTCCAGGTAAAAGCGTTCCGGGAGGAGGCAAGCGATCATTGATCATGAAAGAGGACAAGGACTGTTGATCCGATCCTGGCTTAAAGTCCCGAAGTCTCGAAGCTATGGACACATTCTTTTTCAGCTAAGTGGAGAGTCATGGCCGTGGTCATATGCAGATTGAGAGCTGAGGGAAGGAGGGATAAGGGATGAATTGGTGGCCTTCGAGATAGAAAAGTGATAAGGAAGGATTTTTCCACAGTTTCTAGTCATGGTCACCTGGGAAGGTGGTTTGAAGGAAGTGCCTGTGCAGGATGAAATTCTGTGTCAGCCAAGGATAACAGGACACTGTTATTTTCAGAGAATGGGGATATGATCTCCATGAACAAAAAAAGAAAGAGACTTGTAGCATGGTTTGGCAATTTTGTTTATCATATGCATAATTCTAACAAAATGGTTGCTTGCACATTTTGCAGAATTAAGGGGTTTAAACACATAAACTCAGTATGTGTATTGAGGAAATGGAAGAAGGCGAGGGAGCCTCCAGTCATGATAAGGAGGCTGGAAACCAGAATACCAGAGTTGGTAATGCAGAGACAGATTCCAACGGACGCAAGGGAAAAGGAGAATAGGAAACATGAATAGAAATGGTAAGAATCCTATGGAAGTGCAGAGCTACAAAGCAGACAACTTGAGACTGATGAGAGAGAAAATTCAGATAAATGCTTGAGTGTTGCAGAGCTTAAATTAGTTGCAGAGACAAATGAAGAAGGGATCAAACTCAAGACAATATGAAGAGGGCAGGTTCCATGAAAGAAGGGATGATCGTGGAAGAGTTGGTTATTCTAGAAGTGCTAGCAGAGCTCATGGGCACCACTCACCTCTTTACTCAGAAAAAAAGTTTTATGCATCAGATGATCCCATAAGCAGTCCAAAGGTGTCTCCTGTCAGACACAAAATAAGGAAATAAGAGGTAGATAGTTTGCAAGGAGAGCCAAGGAAGGTCAAGCCACCTTCCTTTGAGGGTGAAAGAGAAAGGGAAGATTATGATGAAGCATGGTTGCTTGGGCTCAAGAGATATTTTCAGTTGCATAACTATTCATCAAATATGGAAGCCAACATTTCCACCTACCATTTACATGGGAAAGCTGCAATGTGGTGGGACTAACTGAAGCAAGTGGAGCACATTAATGAGAGTAGGATCACTTGGAAGTAGTTCAAGAAGTACTTCCAGAAGGAGTACCTCTCAGAGCATTTCTATGACAGGGAAATGCAGGAGTTATTTAGACTCATGTTGGGAAGCATGACTATGGAAGAGTACGAGAATAAGTTCTTGGGATTGTTAAAGTATGTCAGGTTCATTGATGATGAGAAAGTGAAAATACATATATTTCTAAGTGGACTGCCAACCTTTTATAAGGAAACGTTCAAGTATGATGAGCCCAAGACCTTGACTGAAGCCATCAGGAAGGCTAAATAGCTATATGAGAAAGGCCAGGGAAGATAATCTTTGCAGAAATCTTGGAAGGACAAGAAAAATGCGAAGTCCGATCAAAGGAGGAAAGGATTCAAACCTTCCTTCAATAGGACTGAGCCTAATAAAAATCATCAAGATCAGTATGCTAAGGGAGATTTCAAGAAGGAATATTCCTTGGGAAAAAGGGGAAGACCACCAATCCAATGTTGGGGATGCAAGGAATATCGCCTGTACAAGGATTGCCCACACAGAAAGGACAGAGTGAAGATTGTGCACAACATCCAAGAAGCTACAACATTCAAAGATATGGGAATAATCTATGCAACTTTAAATGATCGACAAGCAGAGTACCCATACAATATGATCGAGGTGGAAGGTAAGATCTTAAATCAACCTGTTGCTATTTTGATTGATTCATGAACAAGTCATTATTACATTGATCCTAAGATAGTGGATAAATTACATTTAGAGAAAAATAAACTTGGAAAAGCAAGTTTGGTTCAGTTAGCCACTGGAACCAAAAGAATAATCCATGACATGGTCAGAAGTTGTTCCATAAGTCTTAATGGCATGAATACTAGTATTGATCTAAATATCATACCATTGGGGTCTTATGATATTCTGATTGGAATGGATTGGTTGGACAAACATCATGATGTTCTAGATTGTCATAACAAGACATTTACATGTATTGATGGAAATGGAAAACAGATTATTGTGAAAGGAGTTCCAAGATCCATCTCTATAAGGGAGTTTCCAACCTTACAACTAAAAAGATGTTTTAGGAAAGGATGTCAATTGTATGCAGCTCATGTGGAAGAGCCAGATAATACAAAAGGGCCAAGCCTCAAAGATTTCTCGATACTATAGGAATTTGAAGATGTATTCCAAGAAATACTTGGATTGCCACCAAGAAGGGAGATAGATTTCTCAATTGATTTAGTTCCAGGAGCTGCCCCAGTGTCAAAAACACCTTACAGAATGAGAACACCAGAGTTAAAAGAATTCCAAATGCAGTTGGAGGAATTGTTGAAGAAAGGGTACATACGTCCAAGTGTTTCACCTTGGGGAGAACCAATACTTTTTGTCAAAAAGAAGGATGGAACCTTGAGGCTGTGTATTGACTTCCGACAGTTGAAAAAGTACACTATAAAGAACGAGTATCCTCTACCCCAAATTAATGACCTCTTTGATCAGCTAAGAGGAGAAAATATATTCTCAAAGATTGACCTGAGGGCAGGATACCATCAGGTAAGAATCAAGGAATAAGACATTCATAAGACAACCTTTAAGACCAAGTATGGGCATTATGAATTTGTAGTGGTGCCATTCGGACTGACCAATGCACCAACTGTCTTCATGTGCTTAATGAACAACATATTCATAAATTATTTGGATAAGTTTGTCATAGTATTCCTGGATGACATACTTATCTATTCTATGTCTGAAGAGGAGCATGAACATCACTTAAGACTGGTGTTGCAAGTATCAAGAGAAAATCAGTTGTATGCCAAGTTGAGTAAGTGTTCTTTTTATCAAAAGCAGATCCATTACTTGGGACACATTTTTTCAAAGAAAGGCATAACAGTAGATCCAGAGAAGATTGAAGCCATTAGAGGATGGCCAACACCCAGAAATGTGTCAGACGTCAGATCTTTTATGGGATTAGCTGGCTACTACAGAAGGGTCATAGTAGGGTTCTCTAAGATTGCTCATCCCATCACTTCTTTGAAAAAGAAGGGAACTAAATTTGAATGGACACTCAAGTGTGAAAATAATTTTAATCTGTTGAAGGAATTACTTACTAGTGCACCTGTGTTAAAGATTACTGACCCAAATGAAAGTTTTGTGGTATGTACAGACGCATGTAAGGAAGGACTTGGGGGAGTCCTCACGCAAAATTGACATGTCATTGTATATGAGTCCGGAAATCTTAAGGAACATGAGAGGAACTATTCCGTGCATGACTTGGATCTTGCTGCCATTGTTCACACCTTGAGGATGTGGAGGCATTATCTTATGGGGAAGAAATTCGAATTAAGGACATACCACATTGGCCTGAAGTATATTTTTGAACAACCAACCTTGAATGCCAAACAAACAAGATGGCTGGAATTTTTAAGTGAATATGACTTCGATATCAAGCATATCAAAGGAAAGGAGAATAAAGTTGTTGATGATCTTAGTAGAAGAGTGCATCTCATGCATGCTACTACTGTCAGTATACATCAGTCATACTGGAAGAGCAAAATTTTAGATGGTCTTGTTATAGATCAACATTACCTACAGGTAAAGGAAAACTTACAGCAAGGAAATGTACAATAGAAAATAAAGGAGTATGAGATAAGGGAAGACAAATTACTCATGCATAAAAATAGAATCTATGTTCCTAGCTCCGAAGAACTGAGGAATTTGGTATTGAAGGAAAGGCATGATGTTCCTTATGCTGGACATCTCGATTACCAGAAAACAATTACATCAATAAGAAGGCAATTCTTTTGGCCGGGAATGAAGAAGGATGTTGCTGATTACATCGCTCAATGTATGGAATGTTAGAAGGTGAAGGCTGAGCATAGGCACCCAACAGGTTTGCTGCAGCCATTGCCAATCCCAGAGAAGTAATGGGAAGTTATCACCATGGATTTCATCACAGGATTACCCAGATTGAATAAGCAACACAATTCAATCATGGTGGTGATTGACAAATTAACAAAGGCTTCTCATTTTGTGCCTGTGAAGACAACACATACAACGACTAATATTGCAGAAATTTTCATGAAGGAAATTGCTAGGTTGCATGGGATACCTAGGAAAATCGTCTCAGATAGAGATACATAGTTTACCTCCAATTTCTGGAGGGGATTGTTTAAAGGATTTGGCACAAATCTAAACTTTAGCATGAGATATCATCCCGAGACAGATGGGCAAACAGAGAGAGTCAATCAAATAATTGAAGATATGCTGAGAATGTATGTGATGGATAAGCCATCCAAGTGGGAAGATTACTTACACTTGGTTGAGTTTTCATATAATAATGGGTATCAAGCTTCATTAAGAATGAGCTCATTTGAAGCCTTATATGGTAGGAAATGTGACACTCTAGTAAGCTGGGACAACCCAACAGATAGAGTGGTACTTGGGCCGGAGTTTCTCAAGGACATGGAAGACCAGGTGGTTAAGATCAAGCCAAATTTAAAGGCGGCTCAGGATAGACAGAAAGTTTATGCAGACAAGAACAAGACAACTAGAGAATTTAAAGCAGGGGAGCATGTAATTTTGAAAGTGAAGCCCAAGAAAAGCTCTTTGAAATTGGGTAGTTGTACAAAGTTGGTAGCTAGATTTTGTGGTCCATTTGAAATATTGGACATAATAGGGTTAGTTGCATACATTTGCATTACCCACTTCCATGAATGTGCATAATGTATTTCATGTATCTTTACTATAGAAATATGTACATGACCCTAACCATGTTATTGATTGGCATCTGATTCAGGTAGAGACAGAGGGAGATTTTCAGGTTCAGCCAGTGCGAGTATTGGACATAAAAGTAAAAATGCTCCGGAATCAAGTTATAGAGCTGGTAAAAGTTCAGTGAACCTGCTACGGTCCTAAAGATGCTACCTGGGAGCATGAAGATGCCATGCGGGCAAAGTACCCACATATTTTTGAATAAATTTGAGATTTTGATCTCTATTTTGTATATGCACTGAGGACAATGCCAAAATAAGGGGGAGGGGATGTAACACCCTAGGTTTTGAACCCCCATTTTAAATAATGTATTGTTACAATGATGAGAGGCTAGGGTACCCAAACAATTATTAAAATTCCAGTGTGCCGAAGACATGTAATGTTTTCTATCATTATTAATAATAAATACATGGTTGGATGCTAGACAGACAAGGACTGGAGTTATAGGGGGCTATGATTCCACAAGAGAGGGGGCTTGAGGGGCTAAGTGTTTATTCCTATGTTAATTACCCTTTTTGCCCAAGGGAGGGGATTGGTTACGTGGGATTCTTGGGGAAGGTCAGGAGGTTCTTGATTCCCCCCAAAGTTACTTAAACCTGCTTCTAGTCTAATGGGGGGGTTCAACTGATGGCTTGTTCGTTGATTTTCCTATATGTTCATTCATTTCCCTCACACACTTTCATGCACTCACTCACCCATTCATTGATTCATCCTCATCCGCATCTTGGCTTGGGAAAGGGAAATATACTGCTGAATATTAGCCACATGATAGTTGGTTGTAATGGTTGCTGGTGCAATCCAGCCATGACTTGGGGCCTGGATATCTGAGATGCATTGGATTGTGCCCTGTTGTGATCACAACTGCGAGTCATGAGAGTTCCATCATTGAGATTCTGGACCAGTTGTGCTGGAGGCCCTGGAAAAAGGAGAAGGATTGCTTGAGGGACTGCGTGGCAAAGAAGGGTGGAGGTCCATTCTCTTGGGTGGTACAAGCTGGGTGGAAGTGAGTTGTGTACTTGGATTGTTGTGGGTGCTGGGAAACCCATGAGAGCTTGAGAGATGATTGGTTTGGGAACCCAGGTACACTCTGGAACCATCCTTGTGGATTCATAGCCCTGACTCAGGAGTGACACTGCTGTTGAGATTTGGAGCAGTGGTGTCTACGGTTGGGTGGAATGTCCTTGGTCTGTAGCCATTTGGTGTCACCTTTTTATAAAGATAAGTGCTCTTTGTTGTGATATTATTATCTGTGTATGAATGTATTCCGCTGTGTATTTTAATTATCATTTAACTAAATCTTAGATTATGCATGCGTGCTGGATATTGCTATGCATGTCGTTAAATCTTTTATCTTATGCGTCCTTATTAAAGAAAGAAGGTACCGGTGAGAGTAGGAATTCCAAGGGTGGGCTTGAAGGTAGCATACCCCGGTCTGTGGGTGTCTGGGTATGTTACATTGTCTTGATGATATCCTAATCGAAGATCAATTTATGGAGAGTACTCTATCCCATGCCTGAATATGCTCTCCATCATGCCCCATGTCTCATCTAACTATCTCAAATGATCCTCCCATGGCTTGTTGTATATGAGGAGATAATCAAAGAACACCAACATAAACACCTGTAGCTACGATATGAAGATGGGGTTCATGTGATATTGAAAGGTGGCAACTATGTTGGTCAACCCCAATGGCATGACCAAAAACTCGTAGTGCCCATAATGAAACTCGTGAGTATTCTGGTGATATCCCAATCGAAGATCAATCTTCAAGGAATATATTGCTCGATGAATCTCATCTATCCACTCCTTATCCCTGGATAATCCAAACTCAAGGGTATGCTCAACGTCCCTGTCAAGAAGTCTCTATGAAGGAATTTCCCCACAATCCCTTACTGATGTGTCCACATCCTCAATATATCCATTCCCACAATACATGGGTGCATATACCTCCTTGATGGCTATTCCACAAGATATATGCTCAACTCCCCTATTTTCAGTTATGACTTGAGCCGTCAAGGGGCTCACCAAAAGAACTAGCTCATGATCTCCAATATGCAAACTATGTGTATAATCAAAAGTATCTATACCATACGTCTCATCAAGCCCCTGCATATCTGAATGCCCCTTGTGCTCGATCACCAGAAGAAGCTCCTCCCTCAAACCATAAGTACTACTAACATCCTCATGTGTCATGATCACCATATATGACTAAAATGATGATGAATGTGTTGAACTCAACTCCATAAGAGGCTCATCTATGAGCTCCCCAACTTCCTCTTCATCATCCCTCAGGTATGACTCCCTAGAAATTAGATCAACATCCAAGGGAAAATCATCCAACATCAAATCTTCATCATATTTGGGTGCTAATACACCCTCATCATGCGCATCCAAAAGGTCAACCTGAGGTTTTGTCAAACCTTCCTCACGAAGTGAAGCCTTTGCTTCACCAACTACCTCAAATTTGAATCCCTTTTTCTTTTTCTTCCCAAAAAGAGGCTTCAACAACTTTGGATGCTCTAACAATGTTGTTAGATTATTTTGATATTCTGTTAGACTCTTTTGATAGTCTAGCATCAGTGGAAAATTTTTTTCCCCAAGTTTCTCATTGGTCATTGTTGAGGAAAAGGAATGAGGAACCTTACTCAAGCATTTTTAGATCTTGTTGGGCTAAGGCAAGATAGTTGGGAATGTTATCCGAGGTTTATAGCCTTAAAAAAAAATAGAAAAAACAATCACTTAATCCATAGGTATTAAGCACAAGGGACCAAGGCTGCTTTTATATATACTATATGTAAATGTGTAAAATAAATAAAATAAGCAAGAAATTACATAATTGTGTACATGGATAAGAGACAAGGTTAAAAGCGAAATATGAACCAAATCATCAAAATACACATGCGAGACTGAAATCAAAAATCTGATTATTATATTGATTTCATTATGAGATACAAAGTTGTATTATCTTTACAAACCCCTGCGAGGGTAGGGATCAAATTCAGATTTAGAAGCCTCTGATGGGAACCATACAAAAAGATTCTGAAAACAAAAGAAAACTGAAGCTAAAGATCTGGATCAACTTGCCACAAAATATTGTCACTTGACTCTGCAAAATATTCTTTATCAATCATGAAATTTAATCCATAAACAAACAAGAACACACAGACTGCCAAAGATAAATCAAGCACCTTTAAAGACAAGCTGCTGGAAAATATGATTCAGTTTTGAATCATGTTGCCTTCAATAAGGCCCTGCTGTCATCAAGATGGTTAAGCCTTCTAGTGAACTCAGAATGAATGAAGAATGGAAGTATCTCACAAGTATAGAGCTAACCTTATAACAGACGTTCTCCTTCTATTCTCTCTTACTCCTTTTGTATCTTCATTACCTTGGGATTTTATTCTTTTCCAATAAGTTATGGTAGTTCAACTACATTTCTTTTGTTAGGATTAATTATCTTAACTAATTAGATGAGACAAATAATTTATAATATATAAATAAGGGTCTATTTAAATAATAACTAAATAGGTGGGACCCCTTGTCACTCCAATTTTCATTTCTTTAATAATCATCAAAATATGAAGTATAATACCCAAAATATTTAATTCAAATATCCGCCTTGTAACTCCCATCCTCATATTAATAATAAAATATTTTCCTATCAACAAATTAGAACATGAGTATATCCAAAAATAACATTATATCCATGCTGTCCAAAATTTTATGTAAATATGTATTTGCTGTCCAAAATACTGTCATATCAAATAAAAAGACTGCACACAAAAGAAAATATCAATAATAGGATTAAAAACCATATTTTTTGTGAGAGGAATTTTGCCTCTTTCCACTGTTGCTTTCTCTTGATCCCTTTTCTGATTTATCCTGTGCAATAGCCTTCAATTTATGGGAACCTTGTAGGTGGATTGCACTGATGAAATGGGAACAATCATCTTTGAGATGGATATGAGAGGACACATATTCAGAGGAATCTTTGGATGACTTGGAGGGATTGGCTAGTCATTTTCCCTTATCTAGTTCTGGCTTGGGAACACCAATTTTTAGGCTCTTGCTTGCATGAGCGGACTGTACTGGTGAGACAACATGATAAACTTGGGCATTTGGATTGATTGGCGGTGGAGGAGAGGGTAATGGAAACGACATAGTAGGCCAACCATGGTGATGAGTTGTAGGATGATGAACAATTTCTTGCCAACCATCATTGGCAGGTGGTTACGGCTGCATAGACACATGAGGGGGAACATGAATACTAGAGAAATTTTGATGTGGTTGGAAAGGGGGCCTCTCAGGTATAGGATGCAGAATTCCTTGGCCAACTAGATTAAAAAACCCAGCTTGGAAAAGTTGATTTGGTTCTTGCGGATCAACATCAAAATGTATCGAAAATCATGGCCTTCTATGGCCTCTTTGCCAATTATTTCCTCTGCCTCTATTAACACCTCTGCCATTACTACCTCTGCTAAATAAACTCATCCCGAGGCAATATTCCAATCATGTTATGAACAAATCTTAACAATCCATGCATCGATACTCTACCGAATTAAGATCAAAAGGTTGGCTCTATCATTCACAACAAAAACACATGCAATCCATCCATCCATCACACTTTTAAACTCAACAATCAATTGTCATTTGAACAGGGAGTGATAGGGCTATTGGGAAGATGGGGGGATTTGTAATGTGTGAAAAATGGTAGCATGGACGAGAAGCAACCAACGAATATTGTTCAAGCAAATGTAGAGGTAACTTCTTTACAAAACAAAAAATGTATCCATATCCAAACTTCCAACGCTAGTCCTCATCTAGTCCCTTTCCTTTCCTGTTAATCCTTTCACTTTTTTTTTTAAATGAAATTCATAGTAATAGAACAAGGGATGTTTTAAGTGTATTTGGGAAGGTGATGGGCATAGAATGAGCGGAAAGTGAGATAATGAATGTGAATGAGACGATTACTGTTCTATTACATAGAATAATATTTATTGAAAATCGACATTGCCATGATTTGCCAAAAACCTTTCTCTGTTAACAATTTAAATCCAAGACACGACAATGTTCAATATAAAACCCTAGGAAAAATTCAGGACTGTCACTTTACACTTTTCATTTTCCTTTTTTTTTTTTAATATGGATGTCCATTAACAAAACGTTGTGTAAGAGAATGTTTACAAAGTCGTTCAAAACAATTAAAACCCGATTACCTGAAGCCAACATGGGAGGTTGAGAAAACAAACATAAATCCATCGACCTTTCACTATACAACACTTATATCACAACCCCAATACTTGTTGCATAAACAGGCTGGGTTCGAAACCCCATGCAAAACTAGTGCTCATCGTTTAAAAAAAAAATCATATAACCTCAAAATCGACAAAACCCCCATAGATAAATAACAAGAAAGCCAAGAACTCACAGATATAACAAATCTTTTCCACTGTCAGATCAACCCATAAAAAGTATCAAAACCCAAGTTCGAGTTCACTAATAGCCCATATGTCGGATAGAAAAGTGGGGTTTGTATAGGCTGTGGGCAAAATATTTTGAAATGGGGGCTGACAAGCAAACAAAAGACATCTTTTCCCAAGACAAACCTTTCCATAGACCTCCTAAAATGGTCGCAAGGCAAATACAAAGGTCTCCAATATAATTTTAAACAATGGACTGATAATAAAAATGGTCGAAAATCTTTCAACGACTGAGTAAAGGGTATGACATTACACAATAATCATAAAAACCCAATCGTTCTTTTAATTCACAGAGAAAACCCTTCGAATTTTAACCATCAGAAATGAGTGAAATTGAATGTATTCACCATAATTATTTTCCAATAGTCATAAAATAATAAGCAACATTCGTTCTGGGCACAACACAACCACATACTTCAAATAGAATGGAATGCCAAACAAATTTCCTAGCTCGAAACGTTTAAATGCCAGCACGAAGAAACCCCATTTAAATGTAATTTGCATAACCAAAATGCTCACATACATCTACTGTCATCTTCGGGAAGCAAACACACTCTGTAAGAAAAATCTATGAGCCAACATAATGATTTTATTCATAGCAGAGTTACAGTTCATGAATGGAGAGGTAAGATCCAACATACATGTAAGGAGAATGCCAAAAATCTATCGAGCACCACAATTCTTCCAAAGGCCTAGCAAAATGGAGGCAATACTAACCAAAGAAACCAACACAAGTGCAAGAAAAGTGGTGGAATTCTTGAGGTAGGGTAAGAACGACGTGCAGTAATTGCACGCCATTTCCCACATTAAATTCTATCAACCACAACGAAGTACGAGTGCACCCAAACTTCCAAAACAAAAACACATAGTCCACCATGTATATTCAATTTTCCACATAACACTTTCAATCCAAAATCGAATCGACCTCCCCCACATTAATATCATAAGTCTTATATGTATGTTCAACACTTAACACCAAAACATGTCCCACATTTCTTACTAATGGAGGATTTCCATTTCATAAAACATATCAATTGTCCACAATATATATAACAAGTATACCATAAGTGCAATACACCATAACTATATGCCAAAATATATGTGTAGCAAGAATGAACCAAGATGCTTATCAAAACAAACATTTTCCTCCTCTTTTTCTTTTCAAATCAAATTGCCAGCGCACCCATCATTCATCCATTTCACATGGAAATCGGTTCGAATACTTGGGTTTATTCTCAAACTGTAGAATCATTTTTGCAAGGAAGTCATGATCACAAATTAGAGGAGCATCTTTCATCATTATTCACATAGGGGGGTCCCACCTATTTAGTATATTATTAGATATATATAAGTAATAAGGCATTCCAACCCATTTGTAGGCAGGGATTCCATGTTGTGCTTTTGGGCGTCAAAAAACTGGTGACTCCATGGGGAAATTTCTTCTCAACAGATTTAGAACTCAAAATGTTTGGTTTCACAGACCAATAGAAGTAGGTGATCAAAACTATTGAAAATAAGAGTTATGCACCAGGGGGAAAAATACGGTTTAAGGGAAATAATGAGATGGGACTTTGGGGAATAACTTATGGAAAGTGAGATGTATGAGGGGAGTTGGTCCTGTATGCATAACAATTGAATAAGATTCATAATTGATCATGCTTTTTATAATTTCAAGGAGAATGCTTCTGATATGCTCTTGAATCTCATGATGGAGAGAAGAAAGGGATATAAAAAAAAGGGATAAAACAAAACCAACTATACTACAACAATATTGAAAGAAAAATCTATCCCAACGTTGTCTCAAAAGGAGGACATCATGACAGTTGTGTGTATTTTATTTTCATCGATCAACAATACTTACAAAATGACATTGTTATGGAAAAACTGATCCAGACTTTATTTCTGATGATTACGCGAAACAAACCTCATAAATTAAACTCAACAAACCAAAGTAAAAAAAAGTAAGACACAGAACTATATTCAATATTCATGTTTACACAACACGTTAATGATCAAGCTGGTTCCACATAATGTTTCTAGTGGGAACCATTAGTATTGGAAGAAACCAATCGCTCCTCCAAATCCTTTAGAAGGTATGAGTTTGTACCAAGAATAAAAGTTATTTTTAAAGGACCTAGCCATAATTTTTGAAATTTATAATGTATCCCTCTTTCATCATGGGACATATCCCATAGTAGGACTTTGTCATCAATCTTAAATTCAACAACCTTTGCTCATTTTTTAAAATACTTTTTAACCGTTTGCTGCCTTCTTTTTAGGTTCTCCAAGGCAAATTTTCTTTGTTCTTCCAGGGCTAACAATGCATTTATCCTTTGGGGAACATTAGAAGAATTTAATTCTTCAGTATGTAACATCAACCATAAGGAGGAAAGCTCTAGCTGAGTAGGAAAAATAGTCTCTTGGCCATATACGAGTTGAAAGAGAGTAAATCCTGTACTTGCTTTCGTGGTTGTATGATCTACCCAGAGAGCATAAGTGAGAAGTGTGTGCCACTGACGAGGTTTGTCTTCTATGATTATCTTTATGATCCTAACCAGATTTTTATTAGTGGACTCTGCTTGCCCATTTCCCTGAGGGTAGTAAGAATATGAAGTGAAATGTTTGACACCTAACTTAGCCATAAATTGGATCAAATTTGCAGAAATGAAGGCTAGGCCATTATCCGTAATGATCTCTGATGGGATGTTGAATCTAGAGAAGATATTAGATTTTAGGAAATAAACTACTTGCTCATCCTGTGCATGTCTAAGAGGAACAACCTTGGTCCACTTAGTAAAGTAATCAGTGGTTGTCAAAATAAAGATATGCCCTGCAGAAGATGGAGGGTTGATAGGTCCAATAAATTCTAGGACCCACTTAGAAAAATGGAAATCCAGAAGGACATGTTGTAAAGGCATGGCATAAAGACATTATTTCCCAGCGAATTTCTGGCATTTATCACAGGATCTTGAAAATTTATATGAATCATAGAATATCGTAGGCCAGTAATAACCATTTCTTATGATCTTAAAAGTAGTAGCCTTAGCAGAAAAATGGCCATCGATGTGAATGACAGAAGTCGATGATCCATGGATTTCACGTAATAAGCTCTGTGCTTCTTCATCATTTACACATCGAAGTAGCAAACCATCAACATACCTCCTAAACAAAAGGTCTCCTAAAATGATATACTTGGAAGTTTCAAGGCAGAGTCTCCTTCTCTAGTGAGGATCCAACCCATCTGGACACTTTTGATACTGAAAATAATACACCAAATTTTTATACCAAGGATGATTAGATAGAGAGAGATTCTGATCTTCAATATAAAATACCATTTAAAGAGGATTATCTTGGTTGTCAAGTTCTTCACTTGGTTCAGGGTGCTGAGATAAGTGAAGGGCTAGGTCTCGTCCCTTGATTGTCTTCGAAGTCATGATCGTCAAATCATGCTCTTGAATTTTGGCAAGCTAATGTGCGAGTTTTCTTGAAAGTTAAGTTTGTGAAAGCATAAACTTGACAGTAGTCAAAGGGACTTTTACCTGCGTATGTTTGCCCAAAATAAAATGGCGAAATTTTTCTATAACCTTGACAAGAGAAAAAAACATGTTTCTCAATATAAGAGTATTTGATCTCATTGTCTGATAGACTTTGACTCATGTAAGCTACACATTTTTCATTGTTTTGGTCATCACATTGTAAGAGGATAGTAAAAATCGGTTCCTTGGTGGCATTGGTATATATGACAAAGTCTTTCTCAAAATCCGGTTTCGCGAGAACTGATGTAGAACTGATTTCTTTATTAATCCTAAAGAAATAATTATCGACATCATTTGTCCAAGAAAAAGAACGATCCTGCTTCAGAAGATTATGGATTGGTTTAACCATGACAACAAAATTAGGAACAAATCTACGAACACAATTAATAATGCCCATGAAAGCTTGAACCTCTTTCTTGGAGGTGGGGGCAGGGAGGTTTAGAATGGAAGTAATCCTCTCGGGATCTATACTTATCCCCGAATCAGAAACAATATACTGAGGAGGTTGCCCTTTGTGACACCAAAAATATATTTGGAAGGATTTAAAGAAATGCCAAATTTGCTGCAGCACATGATAAATTTTCTAAGATGACCAAAATGATCCAACTGGTTTTTAGAATAATCAGTCAAGTCATCAAGATAAACTTGGATAATCTTATTGATTAGACCGTCAAAAGCTATTTGCATAGCTCTTTGAAAGGTGGCCCATGTATTAGATAATCCAAAAGGCATGCGTTCATAAGAAAAGGTGCCACAACGTGTGGTAAATGTGGTCTTATACCTATCAATCCTTTTTACCTTGATTTGATTATACCTAGAAAAATCGTCAAGTAAGGACATCATTTGAGACCCTGCAACTTGTTGTAAAATCATTTCCATATTAGGAAGTGGAAAATGGTAGTTTACACTTGCTCTATTCAATGCGTGGAAATCGACACATAATCTGATATGACCAGTAGTTTTCTGAACATGGACCAGATTTGAAACCCAATCAAAATACTTAACTAGAAAGATTATATTAGCTTTCAACAAATTTTCCAATTCTTTTCTAATAATGGCTTTGAGCGCAGGGTTAATAGGTCTTTGTCTTTGCCTAACTAGTTTTATCCCTTCTTTGATAGGAATGACATGATGTATGAGAGCAGGATCAAAACCACAAAGATCCTCATATGACCAGGAAAAAACATCTTGAAATTCACAGAGTAATTCTATGAATTTTTCTTTCTCTTCATCAAAACATTGGGCACCTAATTTAATGATCTTTGGAGATTCAGATGTCCCAATATTCAAGGAGATGGTATCACCAACTTTCCTTTTCAACTCGTCTTCCTTATGTGTTTCTTTGTTGGCTACATCACTTGATGAAAATGAACTTTCAAGAGGACTCAAGCCTTTAGGAAAATTTTCATCTTCAATAGAGATGATTTCTTTGGGCTTAAACAGTTCATTTTGTATGAAAGTGAAAATGCCTTCATCACTCAGGAAAACCTGCCACGATTCTACGTTATCAGAGATCTAAGGATGATATAGATATTGAAATGTACAATCAGGTCTTTGAGGTAAAAGCTGTCGGGTAGGAGATGTTGCAAAAACAACTAACCTATCATCCATTGAATTAAGTTCCCTCTTAACATGAGTGATGTTAAATGATAACATATTTGAACTTAGCATCGAAACAACCTGAGTATAACGTTTAAGTAACTTATTGCTTGGTGAATAAATCTTACGTACTAGATTGACAAGAAGTTCAGAATCATCAAAAACTATAAGGTGGCCACAACCAAGGTTATATATGCATTTTCGATGCTTAAAAATAAGGCCTCAAACTCAGTGACATTGTTTGTGCAAGAAAATTCCAACCTACAAGCAAAATTGTGGATTTTACCTATAGGAGAATATAGAATGATGACGACTCCATTACCTTCATTTGAACACGAGCCATCGAAATTCATGTGCCACATGCCATCATCAAAATCAACTGGTTCAAGCATAGTGTCACCCTCATCAACAAAGATAGAGTACACTCCCAAATATTCTTCGAGATAATTTACATTAGGTTGGGGAACGTTCTCTCTATATGGTGAAATTATTCCTTCCCTAAGGACTATAATGTCCTTTCTGTTCCGAGGGATGAACAAATGTGTATCATCAAGTGAAAGGTATCCACCAATTAAGGCTTGCCAATCTCTTCCTAAAATAATTGAATAGTTACTCACCGTCATATCAATTACTTGGATGTTGAGGGTTGTTCCTATCTCAGGATGTGCACATATAACTAAGGTTACATCCTTGATTTCACTTATAGTTGATTGCTACAAACTGTTATAAGAGAGAATGCCCCTAGAATTTTCGTTAGTGAAAGATAAACCAAGCTCCATCATGATAATATTAGACATCACACTTGGACTGGACCCATCATCAATTAGGCAACAACGAGCTATTTTATCCATGATTTTTACTGAGACATAGAAAGGGTTTTATTTTACAGGGTTCCTAAAATTATTTACACCTATCTTATTTACAGTTGAGTCCTCTTCCTTTGACTCTTCAAATAGATAGGAAATGTTAGAAATTTTACCTTCCATAAAGTTTTTAAGATGCTTTTGTTGTTCTGGGATGCCAACCATGTCCAAAAGAGTAGCATCAACTTTGATATTAGCCAATTGATTAAGGATATTATACTTAGACGAGGGAAGAGGAGAAGACACTCCTTGATTATCCGAAGTTCTGACAGCTTGAGTATCAACATTTTGAGAAGATGAGATTGGGGTGGATGAAGTTTGGGGAAGGTCATATTTTCCCTTGGAAGTGTAAGATTTATTCTTGGTATTAATTACCATAACATATTCTGGTTCAACCCAATCTAAAATAACGATCATGGTATCAAGCCTTTTGCCAAAGATCTTATCCCTAGCATTTCTCTTAACTTCACAAGTACTCTCCTCATGATTTTCTTCACAGAAGTTACACCACTTGCGAGACATTATGGCCTTTGGCTGAAAAGTGTTTTCATTAGTATTCCTAAAAGACACTAAGGAAGAAGAAGAAGCCCCAGAGAAAGGGGAATAAGAATTTCTTTTTCGTTCATAGGCTATCATCCTATTATTCATATATTGCACGAGTTGTAGGAGGGAAAAAAAGTTTGTTTTCTTGACCATGTCTACCTTAAGGAGACCCGTTATTTCGAGTTTCTCTTCATATTCTAGGCAAGCCTGAAGGGCAGAACCAAGATTTTCAAGGGAAGGTAATGCATTATAATAATGCATGAAAGCAACCTGATTTTGAGAATGTATTAGTTCAGGGATTTGATTATATAATTTGGTGAAGTGAAGGTTAAAATATTTAATGGTTTCACCATCATTATAGGAAATATTATTATATTCCCTTAATTGCTTAGCTGGATTCTTGGGCTGTCCATAAATGGAATTGAACCAATAAACCAATTCTTCCCAAGTGGAAAGGATTTTGGGAGGGAGGTCAAAAAATTATGCTGCGACTTTCGCTTCAAGAGAGTTGACAAATAAACGCATGTAAATGTCGTTATCATTAGCCCCTATGTTATGAAAAGCATTAGGAAATGCTACCAGGTGTTCATTTGTAGTAACAGTACCATTTCCCGAAAACCTAGGTAAATGACCCTTGAATTTTGGTAATGGGTGAGTGGCTGGTGCAAGATTCAAGGGAGAAGATACGTGCCATGGGGTGGTTGTAGCATCTTACTCAAATTTGAAAAGTCCATATTTCTTTATGAATTTAGCAATATTGGCAGTGGATTGAATAGGGACTTGATGACTATAGATACTACCAATTATTGATGAAGAAAAAGGTTGCAAAGAGGAGGGACCTCCAGTGCCACTACCACTACCCGTATATGTCATGGTGAAAGTGATAGGTATGGGTGATAAAGCTGAACTGGAAGAATCATATAAGGTTTGCCTAAGAATCATATATTCTTTCTTCCTATTTGAAAAATAGGGGTAGCTTCAAAGGACAACCCTCTTCTCCTTCGAGAAATGCAAGGATTAGAGGACATGAAATGAAATACCAAAGAGTTAAGAAAAGGGAGGTTACAGTTGATTTCTGGGCCGCCTTTTCCTGGCTTCCCAACGTTCACGAATATTTATATCCCTTTCAACTACTTCCCAAGAGGATTCAATTTCAACGCGAGTACTAGCAATTTCTAAAATAATGTTGAATAAAGTCAATGCACTGCTGGTTTGGTCATCAAGATCATTTCCAATATTGGGTTGTCTCCTAACATGTATTGTCATGGAAAAAAATCAGTCAAAGAGTAATTAGAAAAAACAGAAAAATGAAATATAATCGTGATACAATCAACCAGAGAGATATGGAAGATCTCCCCAGTATGGTCACCAAATAAATGTTGAGGAAAAGGTATGAGGAAACTTACTCAAGAATTTTCATATCTTGCTGGGCTAAGGCAAGATAGTTGGGAATGTTACCTGGGGTTTATAGCCTTAAAATAATAATAAAAAAACAATCACTTAATCCACATGTATTAAGTACAAAGGACCAAGCCTATTTATATATATATTATATGTAACTGTGCAAAAGAAATAAAATAATGAAGAAATTACATAATTGTGTACATGGATAAGAGACAAGGTTAAAAGTGAAATCTGAACCAAATCATCAAAATACACATTCGAGACTGAAATCAGAAATCTGATTATTAAATTGATTTCATTCCAAGATACAAAGCTAAATTATCTTTACAAACCCATGCGAGGGTAGGGACCAAAGTCAGATTTAAAAGCCTCCGATGGGCATCGTACAAAAAGACTCTGACAACAAAAGAAAATTGAAGCTAAATATCTGGATCAACTTGCCACAAAATGTTGTCACTTGACTTTGCAAAATATTATTTATTAGTCATGAAATTTAATCCATAAACAAACAAGAACACACAGACTGCCAAAAATAAATCAAGTGTCTTTAAAGACAAGCTGCTAGAAACTATGATTCAATTTTGAATCCTGCTGCCTTCAATAAGACCCTACTGTCATCAAGATGGTTAAGCCTTCTAGTAAACTCAAAATGAATGAAGAATGGAAGTATCTCACAAGTATAGAGCTAACCTTATAGCAAAATTTCTCCTTCTATTCTCTCTTACTCCTTTTGTCTCTTCATTACCTTGAGCTTTTATTCTTTGCCAATAAGTTATGGTATTTCAACTACCTTTCTTTTGTTAGGATTAATTAGCTTAACTAATTAGTTGAGACAAATAATTGATAATATTTAAATAATGGTCTATTTAAATAATAACTAAATAGGTGGGACCCCTTGTCACTCCAATTTTCATTTCTTTAATAATCATCAAAACATGAAGTATAATACCCCAAATATCTAATTCAAATATCTTCCTTGTAACTCCCATCCTCATATTAATAATCAAATATTTTACTGTCTAAATATGTATTTGTTATCCAAAATACTGTCATATAAAATAAAAAGACTATCCTCAAAATAAAATAACATTAATAGGATTAAAAACCATATTTTCTATGAGAGGCATTTTGCCTCTTTCCACTGCTGCTTTCTCTTGATCCATTTTCTATTTTATCTTGTGTAATAGCCTTCGATTGATGGGAACCTTGTGGGTGGATTGCACTGATGACATGGGAACAATCATCTTTGTGATGGAGATGAGAGGACACGAAGTCAGAGGAATCTTTGGATGAGTTGGAGGGATTGGCCACTCCTTTTCCCTTATCTAGCTTTGGCTTGGGAACATCCGTTTTTAGCCTTTTGCTTGCATGAGAGGACTGTACTAGAAAGACAACACGATCATCTTCGGCATTTGGATTTATTAGCGGTGGAGGAGGGGGTAATGGAAACAACACATGAGGGAGTAATGGCAACAACCATGGTGATGAGCTACAGGCTGATGAACAATTTCTTTCCAACCATCATTGGCAGGTGGTTTTGGATGCATAGACACATGAGGGGGAACATGCATACCAGAGAAATTTTGATGTGGCTGGAAAGGAGGCTTCTCGGGTATAGGTTGCATAATTCCTTGGCCAACTAGATTAAAAAAACCAGCTTGAAAAAGCTGATTTATTTATTGCGGATCAACGCCAAAATGTATCAAAAATTGTGGCCTTCTATGGCCTCTTTGCCAATTATTTCCTCTACATGTATTAATACCTCTGTCATTGTTGCCTATGCTAAATAAACTCATCCTGAGGCAATATTACAATCATGCTATGAAAAACTCTTAACAATCCATGCATCAATAAAATCAAAAGGTTGGCTCTATCATTCACCAGAGAAGCACATGCAATCCATCCATCCATCATACTTTTAAACTCAACAATCAATTTCCATTTGAACAGGGATTGATAGGGCTATTGGGAATACCGATGGGCATATAATGAGCGGAAAGTGAGATAATGAATGCGAATGAGACAATTACTATTCTATTACATGGAATAATATTTATTGAAAATTGACATTGCCATAATTTTCCAAAAACCTTTCTCTGTTAACAATTTAAATCCAAGACACGACAATGTTCAATATAAAACCCCAGGAAAATTTCAGTACTGTCCCTTTACAATTTTCATTTTCCTTTTCCTTTTTATTTATATATA
>ML841063.1:14846-41122 GCA_009831015.1 Picea engelmannii
AAGCCCACTATATCCCCGACCAGAGGGCCATCGTCTCCTCATCTGGAGATGTCCTCTTCTTCATCACTCCCGAAGATATTGACCAGATGATGCAAATTCCCCGTGTTGAATCTGCGTCCCCATTCAATTTAGAAATCCTCACCAAGTTATATCAGAAAATGACTTTTCCCCAGAGAGCTTAGATATTCGAGCTTTTCCTCCCCACCTCCGCTCAACTCCCTTCCACCAATCCCCCTTACCCTTCTTCCCTTTTCTCCACCAAAGGAAATCAAATCATTTCTTCCCTTTGTGCCCTGCTTGGTTACTATTCTGACCAATGGGTAGATGAGCCCATCCTGGGTTTTCTGTCCATTTTCTCAAATGATGAAAAGCCCACAACGTAGTTCGACTACAGCACCTTCTTGGCCGATAATATTCATGAGCAATTCGTGAATTTTGGCACAGAGGGAATGTTCAGATATTCTTCCATACTGGCGTACATGTTCGTTTATTTTCAAGATGACAGATTGAATTTCTCCATGCAGAAGATGGACGCAGATGGAAGGCCCCAGCCAGTCATTGCATGGACTTCTCTCCTGAAGCATAACTCCACAGAGTATAGCTTCAAGGTTTTTATTGACCTGTTCTATCACCCGGTGGTAAGCATGCTGAGCGGCAGGCCTGAGCCACGAATAAATGAAGAGGTCCAGAGAATTCTACATCTCTCAGACAATGCAAAGACATGAGACTGGTTCCTATATCAGAATCAAACTGAGATCAGAGTTTTCGGGTGCTAATTGGCACCCTACAAGCTGCCAAAATATGTACCGGTAAGAATTTTTGCATTAGAATATATTAGGCAGATAATGAATTCAAATGACATTCACTTTGTTTCCCTGAAAAAGAAGCAGCAATTGAGAATCAAGGGGCAGATTGGTTCTTTCATCTGCAATAGTCGAGGCGCAGGGGAAGAAGCGGACAGATTGTTGAAGGAGATGAAATTCTTTACGAGTTTCACCTGGCACTATGATCCATGCGGGATCATTTCAAAAATGAGAGTGAAAAATAAGAATGTCCCTTATGCTCATGAGTCTAAGACAGAGATCAAGAAATTTGTCAATCAGACAGTATGGGTGCCCGACACTCTGATGGACATGGAACAGCAAGTTGAAATGGAACCTCAGGTGCCCTCGATGAGTGTGCCACCCACCACCACACCTCAGGTCCCCAAGGAGAAGAGGCCCTGACAGGAGTCGTCGTCTCCTGTAACAGAGGTGTCATCAGAGGAGTTCCAGATGCACACCAAAAGGCCAAAGACAGTGTCAACGCCTGGCGCGACAGTAGAACAAGAAGTCCCACCTACCACAGTAGCTACCATGGGAGTCAAGCCAGTCATTCTGCCTCTCGGTTCGAGCCAGCATAAGGAAATCACAATATCAATACCGAAGAAATCCACAGATTCTCCCCTGGACACTCAGCAAAGCAAGACCAGGCCCAAGTTGGGCATTTTTGAAAAGTATGATTTGATTAAGAAGAAGAACCAGACTCTCACTAGCAGTACTTATGCCCAGTTTCGAAAGCATTCATCCACAGCTCAGCATAGGCTTCTTTCGGCATTCGATACAGAAAAAGGTAGGATGCACATGGCGTACCTCCAAGCACAGGTACCGGATCCCAAGGTGATCTCAGATTAAAAAAGAGCCACCTTTGAATTCCAAGCGAAGGACGTGCATCTAGCAGATCAAATGGATCTGCATAAACAAACAGGGAGATGGTTTTTCACACATTGGCACATGCTTCATCTTCTGCAGCAAAATTTCATATATCATTGAACAATGCTCAGACTCAACTCAAGCTGGAGAAAATGTCATCTTTCGCAAAAGACAACAGAATCAAGAAGCTGGAAGAACTGGTCCTCAAGATCGGTTATGACCCAACGAATGTCAAGGATGCAGAAGAGATGATTAAAAATAAAAATGTTGACATCGCATCCTTAAGAAAACAGTTGAAACTCCCGCCCACAGAGGATTCACAAGCGAAGGAGATAGCAGAAAAGGAAGGTGAGAAGGATGAGATGCTAAAGTTACTCATGGAGCAGAATGCTTAGCTAAAAGAGATGGAGGCTGAGATGGAGAGACTCCTAAAGGATAAAGAGAAGATGAAGCCAATGGAAGGCATTCCATTGAGTCCTATCCCAATCGCCGAATTGAGCATAGCAACAGTGACGACAATTCCCTCTGCCACACCAGTGTCACTACCAGAAGGGACAACAGACCTTGCCAAGTCCATGGAGAAAATGAACCTGCAAGAGACAGAAATCAGCAGGCTTGAGAAAGAAGTGGAGAACCTTCAAGAGCTCAAAACTTCCTTTCAAACAAGCCTATCCAAAGAAAAGCAGGTAACAGAGCATCTCAGAAAGGAGTTACATCAGCTCCAAAAGAAAACAATGGCAGGGAAGACTTTGGCTGAGGTCAAAGAGATTGTATGGACAGACATCATCAAGTCCATCAATGAAATCTGGCCCATGATTCAAATCATGTTTGAACAAAATGAGTTGCTCCAAAGGAGAAAACAGGCTATTGAGAAAATTAGAGTGGAACTGGGAGACATGCCAGCACAAGAAAATGAGATCATCAGGTTCCTGAATTCCAAGACCAGAGAGGAACTAGAAGAACTACAGATCGAGGATAGAACAGAGACTATAATTGAAGTAAAAAGGGTTTTAACCAAGAGAATTCTAATGCTTCAGCTTGAGGAAAAGGTTCAAGTCATGGAGCAAGGAGTACAGAAGTTCTTCAATAAGATCGATGCTCTCCAAAAGAAAGGCCTACCGGGTCTGAAATTCATTAATGAAAAATTAATGACACTCCCTGATTACAAGAAAATATTGACTGAAGTGTCTAAGGACAGTTCCAAGTTTGCAGGGGTGCAAGGGAGCATCACAAGTAAAGCATTCATGGAGGCCCTACAGTTGGATATTAGTATCCAACACGAGATTAAATATATATTCCTCATTAAGCCTACATTTGCTAAATATACATACATGGATGAAGTGTACCAGAGATTACTTAAAGTCACAGTGCCAATTCATCTCAGATGGGAAGAACTTTGTGATCTATTAGATTAGCAGATGAGCTGTCGCAATCCACTCACCTGTCCAGTCAGAAGAGGTTGCGCAGGAACCTCGCCAACGACCTACCCCAGAATTTTCGCATGCAGTTGTACTGAGTCATCAAACAGTTTTTATTAGTTAAAGCAGTTAGACTAAAAATAGAATGAGCACGTCCTGATCAGTTATGACAGGAACATTTTTCATTTGAATTATAAATACTTCAACTCTCGAAGTATTGAGGGTTGTTGATTCGCACACCCTATCGCTATCAAACTGTAATATTTTTGAAGAAGATCTGCCATTAATAAAGAGGAGGCACTTTTACAGGATTCTTGCGTGTGTTCACTGGTGATGTTAACTTTCTAAGTTGAATGTTTTTCTTTCTCTGTGATCATTTTATTTTCTAGAACTAATCTTGAAGAGTAACGTAGAGTTGCAGGATTTATCTTCGATACCCTGCTTCCGATTCTAAAGATTTTAATGTTTATCTTCTAATATCTTCGATTAAGAAATTCTTAACTGCTTGTTAGTCGAAGTTATTTCTCTTGTCTTTTCTTCTGTCCATCACTTAAATTACTGAAAGATCCATTTGAGTACATTACCTCGCCCTGTGAAAGTTTTCTTTGGCGTTTCTGGTTTTATCTCATAGTTGTTTAAACACCGACCCCATAGCCCGATGGATGTGTAGACTGTCTCAACCAATTTATAAACCCTTTTACAACAAAACAAACTTGTTCCTTTACCTAGCCTAATATCTAAATTAAAAACAAAGCTAAATCATACAGAGAGATCCCTCTCTGAAGCTGGAAGGGCTAGATCCCAGCTTTAAAAGCAGTTGGATAAAGTTACCTTTGTGGATTCCTTCTTTGTCAACCTCTGGGAAAGTTTACAGAGTGATAACATAATGGCGACCATATTGGGGACGAACTAAAATTGATAATTTCGCGTTTTCTTTCCCCTAAAAAGAACGATAAACTTTGAGAAGAAAGTAATGTTTAGAGGTTGATTAGACTTTGTGCATATTATTTTCAGACTCGCAAAATTAAAAAATATATATTATAAAAACCCAAAAATAGTTCTGGCTTCCAAGAAAGTCCATACCCGATCTCATCCAAACCCGGAACACGCGATAGTGTTAGATAACCCCGAGCGGTTGCTCAGGCGAAAAACCTTAGCAGTCGATTCAGTGAGTCATACCTCTCGGCATAAGTTTCCTCCTTTTTCCGGAAAACCAGATATCTCTCAAAACCTTGATCTTGACATTTTTCCACCCCGAAGCCTGGTTAGAACACGGTCTGAAACTTTTGTGACTGGACATGTTTTTGACCCAACTGTGTTGCAACCCTGAACCCCCAAAGTTTCGTCTCCCATGATTAAACTACCAATCACTACCTCAGTACCGCCCAGTCCATCATCTTCCTCATCTTCAGTCGCTACCTCTCCGACTATCCAGGTTGTCGTTCCACCTCCTCCACCCATCATGGAAGCTCGATATGCTCCTTTGGTGTTGGTTGTGCCGCTACATGCCATGCCCCAAGACTACCAAACATGACTTCCACAGTTCGAAGCAACCGTACCTCTAAACACCCAACAACATGTGGACAAAATGAATGACTACTTCGATTTGCAAGAAGTCGACGAAGTTCACGTCCAAATGAGATTGTTCGCTCAAAGTCTGACAGGAGACGTAAAGAAATGGTTCAAAGCTTTACCCGCCGCCTCAATCCCTGACCTTGTTGCGTTCCATAGAAGTTTTCTTGACAGATGGGAGGTAAAGAAAAACCCTCTCCAGATACTGTCAGAATACAAGACCATAAGAAGAAATCAAGGTGAGTCGGTACAAGACTACTGCACCCGTTTTAATAATTTGTACAATGCTATCCCGGCTGAAATTAAACCTCCACAGGGTTTGGCATTGATTAAATTTCTTGATGGATTTGATGCCGACATGTCTTACCAGTTAAGAGAAAGAAATGCTTCCACCCTAGATGACATGCAGAAAAGTGTTATTAGTGTGGAGGCCAATCTGTTGGCAAAGAGGGCCCATCAGAGGTCAGAGAGGAGAGTCACGATCAAAGAAGAACCTTCCATGTCGACCACCGATTCCAAATTGGATTTTGTGGTCAGAACATTGGAACTATTGATAGAAAGAATGAGTATTTCAGACAGAAATCCTCCGAGAGACAACACACCTGCTCCTCAGATTCGAAACCCCAATTTTAGAAGAAACCCTCCTCAAATAAGACAAAGGGATCAAAGGGATCAAAGAGATCAAAGAGATCAAATGGATCAGAGAGGTCCTGATCAGCCGATCAGGCCTCCTCTACAAGAAAACTACACTGATGAAGGGGATGAAATGATTGAAGAGTTAGAAGACACACACATCAACCTCATGGGAATTCACGACAATGAGGCCATTTTCCTTACTCAAGAAGAGCAGGAACTCTTCCTGCTAAATCAAACAAAGGTAAGTGAAGAATCCGAAGATGCTGGACAACAGGCCTTTGAGAATGCTATTCTAGAGGTACACCGGCAGTACAACCTGCGTAGCAAGAAGACAGAAGGAAGTTCGAAGACAGAAGGGATTTCTTCCAAGAAGGTAGTTGAAACCAAGGAGACCCCTGAGCCACCTGCCGAGAAAAATTCATAAAAAACTGCTGCTGAGAAAGTCCCTGAGAAGAGTAAAGTAGACACTCCCATCAAGAAAAACATCACCATTTTAAAAAGACCATCACAGACTGAGGTGTCACCTGTTAGCCCACCGAGTACTTACGAGCCAAAGAATATAATGGACAAGCCAGAAATGATAAAACAAGGTAGAACCCTCACACCTTTTAGCCTGGAGGGTGAATTGGCCAAAATAAAAATTCCCATCCCACTTATAGATTTGATGACCAGAGACGGGTATCATTCACAGGTAATAAAAGCACTGGCCATTAACCCTGACATAGGCACCAAGGCCTTGACTATTGGATCAGTGACTCATTTAGACACTATGAACCTTACTGACGATCATCCTAAACTTCTCTTTGGACCTGAAGTAGACGGTCGAGATGATACCAGTGATGTAGCTCCCTTTTACATCAGTTTAAACATACACGACTTGATATTACATAACGCTATGTTGGACTCGGGTGCCTCACATAATCTGATGCCTAAAGCAGTAATGGAAAAACTGGGACTGGAGGTCACCAGACCATACAAGGATTTACATTCATTTGACTCCAGCAAAGTCAAATGTATTGGTTTAATCAAAGACCTATGCATCACCCTAGTTCAGATCCCTTCAAAAAGCATGGTAATGGATGTAGTGGTTGCAGATATCCCGCCTAAGTATGGAATGTTGCTCTCCAGGTCTTGGGGAGCTAAGTTAAAAGGAACCCTGCAGCTGGATATGTCTTACGCCACTATCCCAGTGTTTGGGCAACAAAGAAGGTTATATAGAGAAACACTAATGAAGTACATGGTCAGTAGCCAAGAGAAACCTCACAATTATCCCCTTTACTCGGCTCATTCCGATTTAGATTCGTTCATATTGTACAATGATGGTGATACTAGAGAGTCAAATATTCAGCTGATGGAAGAGGTATTTGGCCAAGATGAAGGTCTAGAAAGCAGTGAGGCAGCAAAGATGAAAAATGTAATCACTGAAGATTTCCCCGCGGATTTCTGGAGTATGGATTTTGATGGAGCCGTGAGTAAAGAAGGAGCAGGAACTAGAGTCTGGTTGCATAATCATCTAAAAAGGTATTCAGAAAATCATTCCTACAAAATAAATTTCCAGTGCACTAACAACGTTGCCGAGTATGAAGCTTTAATGCTCGGTCTGAAGATGTTGAAAAAAGTTGGTGCTAAGCAAATAATGGTAAGGGGTGACTCTGAATTAATAATCAAACAAATTAAAGGTGAGTATGTCGCTAAACACCCGCGCCTTAGAGCCTACAGGAATGCTTTTCTTGATGCTTTGAAGTGTTTTAATGAGGTTGACTTGTAGGTAATGCCGAGAGGACAGAATATTCTGGCCGACGGATTGGCTACGTCAACAGCTTCCTGCAAGATTCCTTTCCGCCAAACTCGCCCCTACACTGTTGAGGTGAAATGCAGACCGACAGTTCCCGATAATATCAGGTACTGGCAAGTGTTTGGTAATGACGAGCATATAGAAGATTTTTTGCAATGCAAGAACGATTTTGAATGTACAAACATAGATTTAGAAAATGAAAACGAGAATGTAAATAGTTCTGAGTTTGAAATAGATAGTGTGAATACAGTAGATACAGTAGATTCAGGAGAGTTAGGGGATGACGAAATGGATGCCGATGTTTTACAATTGAAAAGCAATGTTTTACCTAGAGGGCTTGTCCCTTTAGAAGATCTGTTTGACAATGACGACGTAGCTAAGAAACCAAAGATAGAAGCCCATGGACAAGAGGCAGAGGACTGCAATATAGGGACTGAAGAGAAGCCTAGGATGGTCAAACTGTCCAAATCATTACCCCCAGAACAAAAGCTTAAATACATTGAGTTATTCAAAGAATATTCAGACGTTTTTGCCTAGGGCTATGAGGATTTGAAAGCCTATGACACCAGCATCATACAACACAGGATTCCTATAAAGGAAGACCAGAAACCGTTTAGGCAGAAACTTAGGAGGATAAATCCCAAGTTGCTTCCCCTGATAGAAAAAGAAATCAAGAAAATGTACGATGCCAAGATCATAGTCCCACTACGTTTCTCTAAGTGGGTTTCTAACTTGGTCCCTACACGTAAGAAAATTGGGGAAATCAGACTCTGCATAGATTTTTGAAATCTGAACAAAGCATCCCTGAAGGACAATTACCCCTTGCCTAAAATGGATCACCTCCTGCAAAGAGTGGTCGGGTCCAATCGAATTTCTCTGTTAGATGGTTTCTCGGGCTACAACCAGGTTCTAGTTCACCCAGACGACCAAGAAAAAACCGCTTTCAGCACACCCTGGGGCACTTTCATGTATGTGAAGATGCCTTTTGGTTTGATGAATGCAGGAGCCACCTTCCAGAGGGAAATGGATATCGCCTTCGTAGAAGAGTCAGGTAAGTTTATTGTCGTTTATCTAGATGATGTGACTGTGTTTTCCCAATCTGATGATGAACACCTGCGGCACCTTAGACGAGTTTTTGAGAAATGTAGGAGGTTCAGGATTTCTTTAAATCCCAAGAAGTGTCTTTTTGGGTTAGAAGAGGGAAAACTGTTGGGACATATCATCTCTAAAGATGGAATCAGAATTGACCCCAGCAGAATAGAAGCCATACTAAAGGTAGAACACCCAAGAAACCTCAAGGAACTACAGTCTTTTATCGGACAAATTAACTTCCTACGATGATTCATTCCCAATCTGGTTGAACTCCTCCGAAACATTACAAACATGTTAAAAAAGGATGTAAAAATAAAATGGGACTCTGAGTCCAGACAATCCTTCGAACAAGTAAAACGAGCACTCAGAGAAGCCCCAGTTCTGATCAGTCCCGATTTCACTAAAGATTTCTATCTTTTTTCTTTCGCCTCCGAACATACTATAGCAGCGGTATTACTGCAGAAGAACAGCAAAGGGTATGAACATCCCATATCTTTCTTCAGCAAAGCATTAAGAGATGCTTCCCTGAACTACAATATCATGGAGAAGCAAGCTTTTGCTTTGGTAAAAGCCATAAAGGACTTCAGGGTCTACATTCTCCATTCACACACCATAGCTTATGTTTCGAACACGATAGTAAAAGATATCCTGACACAAGACAACCCTAATGGGAGAAGGGGAAAATGGATCGCAGTTATTCTAGAATATGACATAGATATTAAGCCCACAAAACTGATCAAATGCCAAGGCCTTGCTAAACTGATAGCTGAATCTAACTTCCAAGCTCTTGACATTAATTTTCTAGATGTGACAGATGAACAGGGTGAGATGGAGACTCCAAATGTTAGAGAGGTATTTCTCAACTCTCCATGGTATGCAGACCTTATATTTGTCTTACAATATTTACAAGCTCCCCCTGGTTTAACTAAGACTAAAGCTAGATTTTTAAAGTTGAAGGCTTTGAAATTCTGTATTCTAGAAGGAAATTTGTATTGGAAAGACCCTGCAGGTATTCTTTTAAATTGTTTAATGAAAGATGAAGCTGACAAAGTGTTGCAAGAGTTTCATGCAGGAGAATGTGGTGGCCATTTAAACTGGAAGGTCACAGCCAACAAAATACTCAGAGCTGGTTTTTACTAGCCCACCCTGTTTGCAAATGTACATCAGAAAGTAACAGCATGTCACCAGTGTCAATTATTTGAGGGTAAAAGGAAACTCCTTCCTCTACCCCTTAAACCAATTTCAGTTGAGGCTCCTTTCCAGCAATGGGGACTCGATTTCATTGGAGAAATACACCCTCCGTCTTCAGGCCAACATAGGTGGATTCTTACTGCCACTGACTACTTTACCAAATGGATCAAGGCCATACCATGCAGGAAAGCAACTGACTCTGTCATTATCAAATTTCTTGAAAATAATATTTTGTCTCGTTTTGGTTGTCCTAGAAAGATGATTACTGACAATGTAGCTGCCTTTCGGTCGAAGAAACTCATAGATTTCTGCAACCGTTACCACATTGGCTTGGGGCACTCCACAGCCTACTACCCTCAGGGGAATGGGTTGGCAGAGTCCTCAAACAAAAATTTGGTAAATATCATCAAGAAAACATTGCAGGAAAACAAAAAGTCATGGCATGATAAGTTGGTATTTGCTTTATGGGCAGATAGACTGACCACCAAAAGGTCAATTGGTATGTCACCATACCAGCTGGTCTATGGTACCGAGGTTGTTTTCCCAAATTCTTTGGGAGTCCCTGTCATGAAGTTACTTCAGGAGATACAAGTTGAGCCAAATGACTCCCAGAGAAGAATAAATCAGATGATTCATTTGCAGCAGACTAGAGAAGATGTCTTCAACAAAACACAGGTCATCCAAGAGAACATCAAGAAGATCTTTGAAAAATGAACCAAGGAGGATGATTTTGAGCTGGGAGATCTGGTGTTGAGATGGGATGCCAGGAACGAGGACAGGGGAAAGCATGGGAAATTTGACAATCTGTGGACAGGGCCATACATGATCCAAGCTTTCAGAGGAAACAATGCCTTTTTGCTAAACAATGTTGATGGGTCAGATCTGCCAGGAGCACTTGTGAATGGCAGAATGCTGAAACATTATGTCCCACCTCAGTAAAAGATTTGAAGAACTCACTCTCCATTGTACATACCAGTTTTAATTTTCAGTTTTTACTTGCATTTTCTGAGTAAAGAACGTTAGTCAGTTGGTTGAAGCCCGAAGAGAAGGCCCTAAGCCGTTGATCACTGTTTTTCAAAATTTTCTTGAGAATAAGACCAACGAAGGCTACTAGGCAGATATGTTCAGAATGACAGGAAACTGGATTCTTGGCACTTAACAGGGCAAGTACCATCCCCAGGTGGAGCCACTGTTATCACCCCATAAATTATGGGAATCAATTGATGACTTGAATATTATATGTATCTAGTGATTTTGTTGACAAATGATGTTTCACTCTTCAAATAATTTGTAAAAGAAAAAGGAAAAAGAAAAGAAAAAGAAAAGAGGGCATAAAAGAATTGAAAGAAAAGCCCCATGCAATAATAGTAATTTGGCCATACCTTTCAAGCATGGCCAAGTTCTTTTAAATTTAATGTTGCTAGGTTAGTGAATAAATCTGACCAGACTGTATAATCCTAGTCAGATAGCCGCTAGGTTAAATTAGTGAATAAATCTGACCAGACTGTCTAATCCTGGTCAGATAGCCCTTAGGTAGAGTAATTTCTTAACCCAGCAGTTTAATCTGGGTTAATAGTCCTAGGAAGATAGTTTAGCATGTAGGTTAGTTGCTCATTTTGCTTCACCACCCATGAAACCAGATTGATGAAAATGCAACACCATGTCTCTGTTGCCTTAGAATAGTTTAGATGAAGTCCCCTTGATGGTGTAGATGTGAAAGGTTGGGAAAACCCAAAAAATGCTTTATATCCTAAGTTTTTCCCCAAGTACATGTTTCTCCGCTCCCAGCCTATGTTTCCTGCACTTATCAACGGTCTCGATCATGGTGCTGAGATCTATGGCTCACAGCGCATTTCGGACCCCCCGACCATTCTACCTTTAACTGCGGGGGGGGTCCGGAATTGGTAATAACATGGGTGCTCATCTGGACGGCTCAAGGAGGAGCGCTTAGATATACGGTCCACATTGGATTCTAGACCCCCCCATCCATTATGCCTTTAATGGAGGGGGGGGGGTCTGGAATGAGTATTAAGGAGCGCGCTAAGATCTGCGGCCAGGAAATAAGGGCGCAGATCTATGGCTCACAATGAATTTCAGACCCCCCCTAGTGTTCTGCTTTTAACCAAAGGGGTGGGGGGTCCGGAATGAATATTCCTTTCGGCGGGTCCCTAGTTCCATGTGGCATTGTCCTATTGGACCAGAAGTCCTATCCCCCACATGATATCTGACAGCCCATCACGCATGGACGTCATCCTCCACTAAGCCCATTTGTTCCACTTTCTCTCGGGGTCGTGTCACATCCCATAACTGTTGTCAGTCCCTGTTATCAGTACCTAAGTCCCTCACTCATGAACAGCCCCTTTTGGCGACTCTTACCTCCAATCACCAGCCTCCACGTCACCCGTATGTATGCTTTGGCCACCGTCACCTGCCATGTCACCCCCAAGTGGCACGTTGTCCATTAATAACTGGATAACATACACGTTGTCATGCTGACCGTTTTCCCGCGTCCAACCGACCCAATTTTAAATAAAATTACCGTTCTCCCTCGTCATTCACTATTCGTCCATCGCACCAGAAAATTTTACTCTTATGCCTCCATCGCTTTTCCGCCACCTTCATCTGCAGCCAGTCTACCCCCAGTCAGTTTACCCCACTAACCTCGTGTTTATTGCAGGTACTGTTGCTAAAATGGTGTCAAAGCCAAGACAAGCGAAAGGAGAAGAGAATCCTTTCCTTCCTCCTCCGGTCGACCTGGAAAAAATCCCCTTGTTCGATAAAGATCGATTGATCGCAGATACCATTTGCGACTTCGATTTTTCGGACCTCCAGTCATGGCTACGAGAGGTGTTCCTGGACCAGAGTGACGAAATCAGACTCTGGGAGTCAAATTTGCCGCTGTATCTTTTCCCCCAGATCCACCACATCCCTGAATTCTCGTTGAAATGTCAAGCCCACTATATCCCCGACCAGAGGGCCATCGTCTCCTGATCCGAAGACGTCCTCTTCTTCATCACTCCCGAAGATATTGACCAGATGATGAAAATTCCCCGTGTTGAATCTACGTCCGCATTCAATTTAGAAATCCTCACCGAGTTATATCAGAAAATGACTTTTCCCCAGACAGCTCAGATATTCGAGCTTTTCCTCCCCACCTCTGCTCAACTCCCTTCCACCAATCCCCCTTACCCTTCTTCCCTTTTCTCCACCAAAGGAAATCAAATCATTTCTTCCCTTTGTGCCCTGCTTGGTTACTATTCTGACCAATGGGTAGATGAGCCCATCCTGGGTACAGCACCTTCTTGGCCGATAATATTCACGAGCAATTCATGAATTTTGGCACAGAGGGCATGTTCAGATATTCTTCCATACTGGCGTACATGTTCGTTTATTTTTAAGCTGACAAATTCAGTTTCTCCATGCAGAAGATGGACGCAGATGAAAGGCCCCAGCCAGTCACTGCATGGACTTCTCTCCTGAAGCATAACTCAACAGAGTATAGCTTCAAGGTTTTCATTGATCTGTTCTATCACCCGGTGGTAAGCATGTTGAGCGGCAGGCCTGAGCCACGAATAAATGAAGAGGTCTAGAGAATTCTACATATCTCGGACAATGCAAAGACAGGAGACTGGTTCCTGTATCAGAATCACACTGAGATCATAGTTTTCGGGTGTGAATTGGCACCCTACAAGCTGCCAAAATATGTACCGATAAGAATTTTTGCATTAGAATATATTAGGAAGATAATGAATTCAGATGACATTCACTTTGTTTCCCTGAAAAAGAAGCAGCAATTGAGAATCAAGGGGCATATTGGTTCTTTCATCTGCAATAGTCGAGGTGCGGGGGAAGAAGCGGACAGATTGTTGAAAGAGATGAAATTATTTACAAGTTTCACCTGGCACTATGATCCATGCGGGATCATTTCGAAAATGAGAGTGAAAAATAATAATGTCCCTTATGCTCATGAGTCTAAGCCAGAGATCGAGAAATTTGCCAATCAGACAGTATGGGTGCCCGACACTCTGATGGACATGGAACAGTAAGTTGAAGTGGAACCTCAGGTGCCCTCGATGAGTGTTCCACCCACCACCACACCTCAGGTCCCCAAGGAGAAGAGGCCCCGACAGGAGTCGTCATCTCCTGTAACAGAGGTGTCATCAGAGGAGTTCCAGATGCACACCAAAATTCCAAAGACAGTGTCAACGCCTAGCGTGATAGTAGAACAAGAAGTCCCACCTACCACAGTAGCTACCACGAGATTCAAGCCAGTCATTCTGCCTCTCGGTTCGATCCAGCATAAGGAAATCACAACAGAAATACCGAAGAAATCCACAGATTCTCCCCTGGACACTCAGCAAAGCAAGACCGAGCCCAAGTTGGGCATTTTTGAAAAGTATGATTTGATTAAGAAGAAGAACCAGACTCTCACTAGCAGTACTTATGCCCAATTTCGAAAGCAGTCGTCCACATCTCAGCATAGGCTTCTTTCGGCATTCAACATAGAAAAAGGTAGGATGCACATGGCGTACCTCCAAGCACAGGTACCGGATCCCAAGGTGATCTCAGATTACAAAAGAGCCACCTTCGAATTCCAAGCGAAGGACATGCATCCAGCAGATCAAATGGATCTGCATAAACAAACAAGGGAGATGGTTTTTCACACATTGGCACACACTTCAGCTTCTGCAGCAAAATTTCATATATCATTGAACAATGCTCAGACTCAACTCAAGCTGGAGAAAATGTCATCTTTCGCAAAAGACAACAGAATCAAGACGTTGGAAGAGCTGGTCCTCAAGATCGGTTATGACCCAGCAAATGTCAAGGCTGCAGAAGAGATGATTAAAAAGAAAAATGCTGGCATCGCATCCTTAAGAAAACAGTTGAAACTCCCGCCCACAGAGGATTCACAAGCGAAGGAGATAGCAGAAAAGGAAGGTGAGAAGGATGAGATGCTAAAGTTACTCATGGAGCAGAATGCTCAGCTAAAAGAGATGGAGGCTGAGATGGAGAGACTCCTAAAGGAGAAAGAGCAGACGAAGCCAATGGAAGGAATTCCATTGAGTGATATCCCAATCGCCGAATTGAGCACAGCACCAGTGACGACAATTCCCTCTGCCACACCAGTGTCACTACCAGAAGGGATAGCAGACCTTGCCAAGTCCATGGAGAAAATGAACCTGCAAGAGATAGAAATCAGCAGGCTTAAGAAAGAAGTGGAGAACCTTCAAGAGCTCAAAACTTCCTTTCAAACAAGCCTATCCAAAGAAAAGCAGGTAACAGAGCATCTCAGAAAGGAGTTACAGCAGCTCCAAAAGCAAACAATGGCAGGGAAGACTTTGGCTGAGGTCAAAGAGATTGTATGGACAGACATCATCAAGTCCATCAATGAAATCTGGCCCATGATTCAAATCATGTTTGAACAAAATGAGTTGCTCCAAAGGAGCAAACAGGCTATTGAGAAAATCAGAGTGGAACTGGGAGACATGCCTGCACAAGAAAATGAGATCATCAGGTTCCTAAATTCCAAGACCAGAGAGGAACTAGAAGAACTAAAGATCGAGGATAGAACAGAGACTATAATCGAAGTAAAAAGGGTTTTAACCAAGAGGAGTCTAATGCTTCAGATTGAGGAAAAGGTTCAAGTCATGGATCAAGGAGTACAGAAGTTCTTCAATAAGATCGATGCTCTCCAAAAGAAAGGCATACCGGGTCTGAAAGTCATTAATGACAAATTAATGACACTCCCTGATTACAAGAAAAGATTGACTGAAGTGTCTAAGGACAGTTCCAAGTTTGTAGGGGTACAAGGGAGCATCACAGGTAAAGCATTCATGGAGGCCCTGCAGTTGGATATTAGTATCCAACATGAGATTAAATATATATTCCTCATTAAGCCTACATTTTCTAAATCTACAGACATGGATGAAGTGTATCGAAGATTACTTAAATTCACAGTGCCAAGTCATCTCAGATGGGAAGAACTTTGTGATCTATTAGATTAGCAGATGAGTTGTCGCAATCCACTCACCTGTCCAGTCAGAAGAGGTTGCGCAGGGACCTCGCCAACGGCCTACCCCAGAATTTCCGCATGCAGTTGTACTGAGTTATCAAACAGTTTTTTATTAGTTAAAGAAGTTAGACTAAAAATAGAATGAGCACATCCTGATCAGTTATGACAGGAATGTTGGTCAATTGAATTATAAATACTTCAACTCTCGAAGTATTGAGGGTTGTTGATTCGCACACCCTATCGCTATCAAACTGTAATATTTTTGAAGAAGATCTGCCATTAATAAAGAGGAGGCACTTTTACAGGATTCTTGCGTGTGTTCACTGGTGATGTTAACTTTCTGAGTTGAATGTTTTTCTTTCTCTGTGATTTATCTTAACGTAGAGTTGCAGGATTTATCTTCGATACCCTGCTTCCAATTCTAAAGATTTTAATGTTTATCTTCTAATATCTTCGATTAAGAAATTCTTAACTGCTTGTTAGTCGAAGTTATTTCTCTTGTCTTTTCTTTTGTCCATCACTTAAATTACTGAAAGATCCAGTTGAGTACATTACCTCACCCTGTGAAAGTTTTCTTTGGCGTTTCTGGTTTTATCTCATAGTTGTTTAAACACCGACCCCATAGCCCGATGGATGTGTAGATTGTCTCAACCAATTTATAAACCCTTTTACAACAAAACAAACTTGTTCTTTTACCTAGCCTAATATCTAAATTAAAAACAAAGCTAAATCATACAGAGAGATCCCTCTCTGAAGTTGGAAGGGCTACATCCCAGCTTTAAAAGCGGTTGGATAAAGTTACCTTTGTGGATTCCTTATTTGTCAACCTCTGGGAAAATTTACAGAATGCTAACACTCACCAGAGGTTATTTTGCTTCAAGAAACTATCGGAACCAGTGATTCAATGGTATCGTCTCTTGAATCCTTGTTGCCTGGATGGGATTTTTCAGTAGTGGATGTTACGGGTCACTCTGGCGGTCTTGATATGGGGTGGTTATTTAAGAAGTGTAACTGTGAGAATGTTTGGGGTTTTGAGTTGGGGATTGGCCTGAACTTTTTCTCAACGGATTTGGGTCGCTCTATGATTGTTGTTAATATTTATGGTCTCTACTTGGATAGACAATAATATTGGAACTCCATTACTATATGCTCTTGTTTTAGTGAGCAGGAGTTAATTTTGGGAGGTGATTTCAATTTCTCTTTAGGATCAGTGGAGGTTTGGGGTCCTCGGGTTGTACCAGACCCTTTAACCATTTTTTTTTAAACTTGTTGGATCAGTATGGACTGATAGATGTTGAAACTACAAAGTTGAATCCGACTTGGTAGAATAGAAGGGTTGGTGATGACGGAGTGTCAAAGCAGCTGGATCACTTCTTATTGTAAGAAGGTTTGATTGAGTCATTGGCTTTGGTTAGAAAATGGGTTAGTTGTGGTGGTGAATCTGATCATAGTAATATTTTGTTGGAGTTATGTGGTAGGGGTAGGAGAGCCCCCAGCCCTTTTAAAATTTTTGAGGGTTAGCTATCAGATCTGGATTATCAAGCCTTAGTTAGGGGACTATGGACTCTGGTTACCTATGAACAACAAATTCTAGTCATTGTTCAGTTTGTGGGGAACTTAAAGAGGATCAAACAAGAAATGATCACTTGGGCACATGAAAAAAAGATCAAAGGTGATCGGGAACTTATACAAATTGAACAATATCTACATGAGATGTTGGAAGGTTTTGCGAAGGGGTTTCAGACCCAAGAAGATAAGGAAAATCTCGTAAATTTGGAAAAAATGAGAAGATTTATATTGGCAGAAAAGGAAGCTCTATGGAGAATAAAGAGTCATGTTATTTGTCTTACTTGCGGGGATGATAATACAAGTTCTTTCAAGCTTTTGCAAAAGGCATAAAAATGAATAATACTACTTGGGAATTAAATAAGCGGGATGGAGAAGTTGTCAACACTTTTGATGGGCTGGCCGCCAAGAGTATTGAACACTTTCATGATCTTTTCAAGGTCCGAGAGGGGTCTTCTATTGCTGAAATTGTACAAGTTGTTAGGTTATTCCCTTAGTTTGTGGAGGAGGAAGATAATCAATGTTTAATGGCAGTTTTTACTAAGAAGTAACTCTTGGAATTTATTCACTCCTTTCAAAAAGGGAAAATCCCAGGGGCGGATGGTTGGCCCATTGATTTTTATCTGGAATTCTTTGATCTCATAGGTCAAGATATTTACAAGGTGGTTAAGCAATCGTGGGTTAATGGTTATGTAAATGA
This sequence comes from Picea engelmannii, assembly GCA_009831015.1. Taxonomy (NCBI): domain Eukaryota; kingdom Viridiplantae; phylum Streptophyta; class Pinopsida; order Pinales; family Pinaceae; genus Picea; species Picea engelmannii. The sequence continues at coordinate 32,524 of ML841063.1, forward strand.
CCCTTTAAACTCAACCTTCATTGCATTAATAACAAAGACAGATAATCCTTCCTCCTTTGATGATTTCTGACCAATCTCTTTATCTAATTATCGTTACAAGATAATTTCAAAGGTGATAAGTAGAAGAATAAAATTTATACTTTCTAAGAATATTTCTAGTGAACAACTTGGTTTTTTGGCGGAAAGACAAATACATGAGGCTATTGGAGTTTCACAAGAAGGGTTGCATAGTATAAAATCCAGAAAACTCAGAGGGGTTGTGATGAAAATTGATCTTTCAAAATCTTACGACAGAGTAAATTGGTTATATATTAGGATATTATTGATCCACCTTGGTTTTGGGGTGAATTTTACCAATTGCGTGATGGGGTGTTTGTCTTCGTTATCCTTCGCCATTTTTCTTAATGGTTCAATCACCTATTTTTTTCATGCTGACAGAGGTCTTCTACAGGGGTGCCCCTTGTCACCCTTACTTTTTCTCTTGGTAGCCAAAGGTCTTAGTCAGTTTCTGGTAGAGGCAAAACTTTCTTGTAATTTCAAAGGGATCAAAATTTCTTCTGGTTTGTACATCACTCATTTACTTTTTGTAGATGATATTTTAATTTTTTGTGATGGGTCGAGGAGAGATATTAACAAATTGTCTGAAGGGATTACTCTCTTTAAAAGGGATACCAGTATGTTAATCAATGATAAGAAGTCAAGTATCACTTTTTCATCTTTGGAAGCAACTGATGTGAGATATAATTTAACTAAGCTCCCCTTCCAGGTGCTTGAAATGGAGGAGGGATTGAAATATCTTGGGTTCCAGCTAAAACCAAACGATTACAGGAAGACAAACACTATGTGGCTTATTTCAAAGTTGGAAAAATGATTAAAGGTGTGGAATCATAAATGGTTGTCAAGGGCAGGGAAACTTGTACTTATTAAGTCGGTTCTTGAGGCAATTATGGTTTACTGGATGTCTTTGGCATGGATTCCAAAGGGCATACTAGAAAAAGTAAAGAAAATTTGTTTCTCTTATCTTTGGAAGGCTAATAAGGACAAGCATGTGTTACCATGGGTTCGGTGGGAGAAAATAGAAGTTCTGAAAGCTTTAGGGGGGTGGGGATTAAAAAACATTTTTTTATTGTCCAAATCCCTTGCAGCAAAGAGCGTGTGGCGATTGATCAATTCTTCAAGCATCTGGACTAGAGTTATTCATCAAAAACATATTACTCCTTTATCAATTATGGAATGGATTAGGAACCAAAAAAAAAAATTGTCGAGCATCTCTAATATTTGGAAAGTAGTCATAAAGGCCTTTGAATCAATTGTGAATGGTTTGGTCTAGAGGATTGGCTTGGGAGATTTGGTTTGGATTGGTTTGGACTTGTGGGCTCGTAGTAATCGGGCACATCTTCTTAATGTTGGAATATGCTCTTAGATGGAATGTGGTGGTTATTTTTATCTAGCTCAAGTGGGAGACCCAACCACTTCCAATATTTGGCAACAACGATGGAAAAATGGGCAGATGCTTGGACTAACTAGGGTTGATCAAACTCAATGAGATAGGTATATTTGGGCACTACGGCGAGATAATATTCAGTTGACTAATTGGGAGGATGATTTTCTTTGGGATGGTGACTTGGGAAGGGTTTATACTCCAAAAGCAGGTTATGTACATCTTAGCATAGACTTACATAAACAAGAAACAATTTGGTGGTGGAAGAAACTATGGAAACAGTGTTTCCCAGCTAAAGGAAAACTTCTAGTTTGGTCAATTTAGAGAATAAACTACCAACCTAGGATAATCTACAAAAGAAATAGTTCAATGGTCCAAGTTGGTGTTGGCTTTGCAAAGAAGAAGTTGATACTATGGATCATATTTTTATGCGTTTTTCTTTCTCCATGGGCATTTGGGCCGATTCACTTCACTTTTCCAAAGCTCTGAAGTGGTGGTAGGGCCTTTCTTTTGATGAAGCATTAAAAGCATGGTTAGATGAAAGGGGGAATTACGAGTATAGGGATTTACCTTTCATAATTTTGGGGGGGATTTGGATGGCTCGAAATCACTCAATTTTCAGAGACAAGGTCTCTTCAACATTACAAGTGGCAATAAACAGTCTCGGTATCCTTTCTCATTTTAAAAACACAGGCGCCGAGAAAAATGGAATTTCTCATTTCATTAGGGAGGAAATCATTGATATGGACAAACCATGGGATTAATTTGATGGGGCTTCCTCTGAGGATCATATTTTATGTGGGTGATCCGAAAAGATCTTTTACACGACTATGGTTGAGTTATTAAGCATGTTTTAATTAACCAATTAGGAAGCTTAAAGAAAGAGGAAGAAGTATGGAAGAAATGTCACAGACATATACACATATGTAGATCTAAAATAAAGTAATAAACAATAGCAAACCATAACACCAATGTGATAACGAAGTTCGACAATCTCACCTACGTCTTCGGGCCTTGTCTCAATGGACTTTGCTTATTTATGTTTGAAGAATTACAAGTACATCATGATAGTACCGAAAGGTTAAAAAAATAAGTTGGTTGTGTTCTGCCAGATCTCATGAACCCATCAAAATTGATGGTGCCCAAATCGGATGAACGAGGCTCCCATAAATGGCCTGCAAAGGTGCACTCGTCAATAGCTTCCCTACATGACAATGGCTTTGGCTCAACAATTCGGTAGCATAAACATGTTCTAAACCTCCACTGATCTCCCCCATGGCCTCAAGAAAGCCTGGTTTATATAGATATGAAGTTGGTAACCATCTCCCAACTTCCTCCCAAGATCTGGCCTCAAAAGGAGCCCAATATCTCCCAATAATAGCCAAAATCTCCAAAAACTAGCTAATAAACCATAAGAAATCTCTATAATAAAGTTGAAAACCCAACAATAGTGCATAAACAGGGCATCCCCCAAACTAAAGGCTCTTGGTCGTATGGAGGCTGGTCATGTGGCCAGGCGCTAACAGCTATGCATTGGCCCCTCCTAGATTATGGCTCCTGGTCATATTGCAAGTCCATAGGACCTCGAACTATGCTTCATGTGCCCTGTATAGATAATCCCCCGATTCAAAAGGCCACGGTTATTCCCCTGGTCAGCGGGCTAGTCCAGCCGACCGAGGCTAACCACCCAAAAATCCTGCACTAATGATATATCTCAGGTTGTATGCAACAATGTGACCGGAATCCTGGAGCTGGAGCGGGTATCAATGGACGCATCCAACAAACTATTGGAACAGGGTCACATATGGTGGTCGCAAGGGAATGTTACGTCGGGGGTTGGGGCTAGACCCCAACCCTTTCTCCGCTATAATTTTCATAGAGAGAAACTTAAATAAAAATGAGAACATATAAGGTTAATTTCCATGGTGTGGGTGGGTTGGCTAGCCCAGCCCTACTAAGGCGTTTCTCAGCGGAGAGGTTCAATGGTCGAACCTCATGCACTCCAAAACAATTTTTGCAATGAAACTTTAAACCAATACATGGGTGCCACGTGGCAACCCACATATGGGCCACGTGGCACCGTACCTTACCTTAGCTAGCTACCAAGTGTCAACACACTATTCAACCTACTCTGCCACACATACCAACCATGTCAGCAACCATCCACGACGGGACACCTGCCACGTGTCAGACCCGCCATGTCGTCTATACGGGCGTGCCACATGTCAAATGCTCATTGGTACAGATATTTTCCTTGTCAGCATGCTTTCCCAATCACCGTATGCCACATTTTGTCATTCCATGTCATCCATACGGATGTGCCACGTGTCACCACTGCAAGGGTGACACCTGCCACTCTTGGAGTGGTCCACATGTCCTCTCCACGTCAGCATCTGTACACCTAGTCAGCTTGCCACGTGTCACCTCTAGAAGCTACCATGTCAATGTTGATTATGCCTTCTATGTCAGTTGTACGGTCATACAACTTGTACAGTCAGTTGCCACGTGGGATTGTATGGACTATACAGTGAGCATTTTTTTTCATGTTTGGAAAAACAAATAAATCACCATAACTTGAGCATACGACTTTCGTTTGAGCCCATTCAAGTTTTGTTGGGTTCATATCGACAAGGCCTAAGCACATGTCCATTTTGAAGCCATTCTGAGAACTTTGATTTTTAGGCCTTTATGAGCCCTATCAGGCTCCTGGATCTGATTCTAGATCACACCTCCCCACTATTGGAGTTACTTCACACACACCTAGGATTTATTTTTCCTAAAGTTTTTTTCTTGTTTATTAGTCATAATTAGTCATTATCCAGTCTCCTATATTTTAGGGCAGAATATTTCACCTGGATAATATTCTCTTTCAGTTGACACTTCAGTTTGACTAGTTGAGTTGAGTTTAGATGTTGCATTGGTTTTTTCACCATGAAACATTGTGATCATCAATAGCTAATGCACACTTTCCTTGGGATAATCACTAGACTGGCACATTACCCTTGATTCCTAGAGTTAACTCCTCACTACTCTTTGTTCAGTCAGTTAACTAAAGACTAGTTGACTAGTTAACTTAGGTAGGTGGCAATTCACTCCCGTAACTGTCTGAGAAAATAGAATAGGTGGAAGTTCACTCCTGTAACTACTGGTGTGTGTCCAGATCACTCTAGACTACCACTATGGCTCATTATTTATTGATATCCTATATCTAATGTAAATTATTCACTCTTTGAGTGTAGAAAACGGTTAATGAGAATTATTCCATTCTTTCTCTCCTTCTTCTTCTTTCTCCAATTATCTCTGCAAATGTGTGTATTATTGTTTAGCTAGATATATTATGTGCAGGTTCAACACATTTACATGGTATCAGAGCCGACAGACTGCTAAGCAAAATCTACACCAAATTATTTTTGCAGGTACTGAAGATTGAAGAACACAGAAAGTGGAATCTATATTTTACTCATCGACAATACTTCTCATGCCTCATAACTATTTGGAATAGAAGCTAAAAATTATTCTTCATATCAAATGCAGATCCTTGTACCAAATAACAATGGCAACGAAAGTAGAGCCTGATTCCGCTGATGAGAAAAATGACTTTCTCAATAGACAAGATATGGCAATAGGAAGTATATGCATGTCTGTTTCTCCTGAACTTTTCCATCAAGTATATGAAGAATCACAAGAATCAAATCCAAATGAATTATGGACCATATTGGAATTTCAATTTGGGAATAAAGAAGATTGTGAATATTTCATGCAGGAGGTTGAACAGATAGAGCCAAAAGAGAAGCCATTAGAAGATCAAAACTCTTATTATGAAGAGTCTTCTACAAAAGTATTTGAACAAATTTGTATTCTAATAATTGAAGATTATGTATACTCCATTTCATATTTGTTTTCTGAATTTCATGTGGAAAATATATGGCATGCATCTGATGGGTCACATGCAGACACTTTTCCATGCACAATGCATGCATCTCATAAGACAAAAAGGGAGCCGCGCACATCAGACTCAATTATAATATTTTATGAGAAACATTTGCAATAAAACATTGGATATTTGAATTCCTCTCGGGAAAATATCCAATTTCAAAAAAACAATCATCTGAAACGGAGTCCGGGAAGTGAAGTTATGATCGTTTTAAAATCAACAAAATTTCAGCATTTTTCCGGAAACAGCGGCACGGTTTTCAAAGTTTCATCCAAAATCTATTTTGATATTATTCATTACAAGAAGATAAAGTGTATATGTGTGGACATCTCAATGGTGCATATACTTCATCAAATCCATCCAGACATCTACATCTTCAACAAAATCTTCAACGAGCACAAACTTGCACAATTGCAAGTTCTTCTTGGAGTGAAGGACAGGGTTGCTTAGCAATTGTTTTTTGTTCCTTCTCATTTTTTATTTTTACATACATTGTACCTTGAGGGGGGGGGTTCCCATGAGGTTTTCCCTTTTTCCTCACTTTATTTCAGTGTATATTTTGTATTTCAATGTATATTTTGTACCTAACATGGCCTCGTTGTCAGGACCCATTCTTTATTTTCACCATAGTAATGTTCAGGGGGGGTGTTGGAGTTACTTCACACACACCTAGGATTTATTTTTCCTAAAGTTTTTTTCTTGTTTATTAGTCATAATTAGTCATTATCCAGTCTCCTATATTTTAGGGGAGAATATTTCACCTAGATAATATTCTCTTTCAGTTGACACTTCAGTTTGACTAGTTGAGTTGAGTTTAGATGTTGCATTGGTTTTGTCACCATACAACATTGGGATCATCATTGGTTGATGCGCACTTGCCTTGGGATCATCACTAGACTGGCACATTACCCTTGATTCCTAGAGTTAACTCCTCACTACTCTTTGTTCATTCAGTTAACTGAAGACTAGTTGACTAGTTAACTCAGCTAGGTGGCAGTTCACTCCCGTAATTACCTGAGAGACTAGACTAGGTGGCAGTGCACTCCCATAACTTCCTGAGAGACTAGACTAGGTGCAATTTCACTCCTGTAACTGTTAGTGTGTGTCTACATCACTCTAGACCACCACTTTGGCTCATTAGTTACTCAATTACTCATGTATCCTATATCTATTGTAAATTATTCACTCTTTGAGTGTGGAAAACGGTTAATGAGAATTCTTTCATTCTTTCTCTCCTTCTTCTTCTTTCTCCAACTCTCTCTGCAAATATGTGTATTATTGTTTAGCTAGATCTATTATGTGCAGGTTCAACACATTTACACCCACTAAAGACCTTTTGGTCCCCAAAAGGTTATAAAAATGGACTTTGATTGATTACATACTCATAAGGATGAAAACAAAACACAATGTTGTACAATAATGATGTTAGAACATGTCATCATTTCAACATGTGTAATTACATTAATAGAAGCAAAATACAATGAAGTTGTGACATCCACTTCTGGAAAAACAAAGTGGCTAGTTTCTTTCCTTCATGGTGTTCCTCTTGCTTCGCTGTTAATATTTCTTCCTTCGTGAGTACATGTGTCATCCTTTTGTCCTTCCTTGGATGAAGCTCTGGATTAAGCTTCCAACAATTAGTTTTTTGATGTCCACTCCTGTTGCAATAAGTGCACTGAGTTTTTGGCATCCAGACTTGTTTACCCTTCTCTTTCTTCCATTGTGGATTTGAACCTTTATGTCATGTTTCCTTCCTGGTAGACATAGGTTTCATGTACAATGTTTGTCTCTTACAACACTTGGCAACACAATGCTTGGGTGAATGACAATAAGCACATGGATAAATATTCCACAAGTTTCAGATTACATGATTATGTTTTTTATAATAAAAAAGAGAATTTGTAAAACTATGACCATTATACCTTCCATGTTGATCTTTACTTTGATTTGGAGATGAATTGCATTCACTATAACAATCTTGAAGTGATGCGCCATTACCTTTCATGAAGTGTTCCTGCAATGTCTTAAGCTGGCCATTTGAAGTATTACTTGCTTCCAAAGTTTTAGAACCCATCTTGGAGGATGCTCCAATCTCCACTTCTTCATAACCCAATCCTAAATATCGAGGCCTTTCCACAACCTCAATGGGATTAACGATACCTTGGCCCTCAATTCCAAGACCCTTTCCTTCATAACCCATCTTGGTTAGCAATCTCAAACCTATACCTCTTGTATGTTTTTCAAATGCACCAAAACCATCTTGATGGGAACAAGGAGAATTTGATGAATGACCTTCACTACATACCTATGAGTTGTTTTATGAAACAGATGTAGAAGGCACTTCCTTCAATCCTTCTTTGACTTTTTTATTCTTTGAATCCTTCACTTGAACCGAGCTCTTTCGTTCCAAGTAGTCTTCATACAACACTTTCACCATCTCGACCATGGAAAACACCGAATTTCTGAATTCTTTCTCACATTGAGAAATTCCTCCTGTAGATGACATTTTTTCCCTTAAGATGAGCTCTTCCCTGGTTAACATGCAAAACTCAAATTCCAAACGTCAACTAGCTCTGATACCACTTGATCTGAAAAGATCGTTTACACGACTATGGTTGAGTTATTAAGCATGTTTTAATTAACCAATTAGGAAGCTTAAATAAAGAGGAAGAAGTATAGAAGAAATGTGGCATCCATATACACATATGCAGATCTGAAATAAAGAAATAAGCAACAACAAACCATAACACCAATGTGATAACGGAGTTCAGCAATCTCGCCTACGTCTCCAGACCTTGTCTTAGTGGGCTTTGCTTATTTATTTTCTAATATTTACAACTACATCATTATAGTGACAAAATATTACAACAATGAGTTGGTCGTGTTCTACCAGATCTCATGAACCCATCAAAACTGACAGCACCCAAATCGGATGAACGAGGCTCCCAGAAATGGCCTGCAAAGATGTGTTCCTCAATAGCTTCCCTGCATGACAATGGCTTTGGCTCAACAATCCGGCAACGTAAACATGTTCTGAACCTCCATTGATCTCCCCCATGGCCTCAAGAAGTCCTAGTTTATATAGATCTGAAGTTGGTAACCATCTCCCAACTTCCTCCCAAGATCTGGCCTCAAAAAGGGCCCAATATCTCCCAATTATAGCCAAAATCTCCAAAACATGGCTAATAAACCATAAGAAATCACTATAATAAAGTTGAAAACCC
>ML841064.1:0-10006 GCA_009831015.1 Picea engelmannii
TAGAGGGATTTCCTCAAACCAAATCTAGGCCTTGAAATATAAACACCTAGGTAAATGTAAGTAGTGGTGATCTTGATTTCCACACTGTAGAAATAAAAATGATACTTTGAGAGAGTGGATTTCGACCTGTTGAAGATCATAACCTTGGTTTTACTAATGTTGACTATTATTTGACGAAGATCACAAGAACTGGATATGAATTTTATTTTATGAATACCGCAATATTAAAGGGTAATGAATTAATTTTGTGTTGATTTTTGTAGGTTTAGTCAAGTATTCTCACATGAACCTAGGTATTGGGCATGTGGGAATCATCATGGGCACCACATCAAACTTTCGGTTTGGAGAAAACCCCCTTGGATTTGAGTGGGGGATTCATGGGTTTGATGATGATATTTGTGGGCTTGTGTTGGGGCTTCACACCCACAAGGAAATCCTACTTTGATTTTGACTTGTGGAGGAGATCCTATGTTGACCCCTAGGAATTGTATACAAAGGAGATTAATCATTGTGACATCACATATCATGTGTCAATTGTGGAGACATGATGGAGCTAGAATAAGTGAGTATACACTAGTTCTAGGAGGATTGGTGATCTGTAATACCCCAGGTTAATCCCTAGAATAAGTGAGTATACACTTGTTCTAGGAGGATTGGTGATCTGTAATACCCTAGGTTAATCCCCAGTGTAATGGTACATATATTTTATAGGCTGGTGAGCTAGGATATTATAGGCCAGAGTGCCTATGTGATTATTAGGTTGGAGAGCCTGGATTGCTAAAAGGCCTGCATACCTATTATTGTAATATGTAAACACTCATATTCTTAATAAAGTACATCACTGTTGTAGACTGACCAAACAAAAGGGATGGGGGGCTAAAATCCACTAGAAAGGGTAAGGGGGCCAAGAGTCTACGAAAGGGATAAGCTAAGGGGAAAGGGATAATCTAAGGGGGCTTAATCCAAATGGAATATTCTATTAATATTCCTTAAAGCTAAAGTTATGGATATGAATATATCCTAAGTTTCTTAAGTGGGGACAAGTGAATTCCTTGAGTGCCATGTGTCATAAAAGGAACATGCATATATAAGAGGGAGATTTAGTGTATTTCCCATCATTCCTTGATGATTATTCCATTATTCTCTCCTATCATCCTTGATACAATACGATTTCCATTCTGGTACTTGTACCCGATATGGTTGCTGATGAAGAGGTGGTTGTTATGCCCGTGTTTCTGCTAAAGAGGTGGGTTTTTAGGCCCGTGGTCGAAGAAGAGGGTTGTCAGGTCTGTGAGCACTCTTCCCAGGTGAGATAATTATTGGCATTTGATTCCCAAGGTGCCAAGTTGCAACTATGAGACTCTGAGACTCTCTGTCTAACTTTCTACTGAAGCCCCAACATGGAAGTGGGGAATCTCGGAGAGACCTTTCTAACTGTGTAAACCTTTCATCAAACATAGTTAGGATGAGGGATTTACAACCCAAACAATGGAGAGTAAACTTTAAGCCCCAGTTAACTTTCGAGGGCCATAACTTCCTTCTCCAGAATCAGATTGACGCATAGGAGCAACATATGGAAAGATATTAATCCATAGATCAAAACCATGGAGATAAATTAAAGTTTTGGGAACATAAAAATGTATAGGATGGCATATAAGTTACCTGTAGCATTCATGGAAAAAAATACTTATTGTCCTGAAACTTCATTGGGATGTATTTAGTAGCTTGGAGCTTAGAGGAGGATGAAAATTGGTCAGATTGTCCAAATTATGATTATGAAGGAACCCAATTGAGATCCTATCAAATTTCCAAAGGAGAAGGTGCAAGAATGCATAACCTCAATTAAAAATTGCACTTGGTTGAAGGAGTTTTTGGGTAATATTCAAATTGCCATAATTTTCTTCTCAAAACTCAAAATTGAGAAAGAAATCAGTGATTGGAAATGTATTGGACAAAGGAGTCCACGTAATCACCCAAAATTCTGAGATGAGAAACATAATTCATAGGAAATAAAAAATAATAATTATGGTAACCATGAAGGTGAAAAATTGTACATATGTTACCATAATGGTGTATTGTGGGTTTAACTAACAACTATTGTTGTATGCTTACTTTCACCATAATTTTTAGAATTATTACCTTATATAACAAATATTTTGCAAGAAAAGATTAGGGTTGATGATAAAATAGAGAAAAGTGTCTTAACAAAGTGGTATCTTCAGGTATGAGGAACAATGCGGGGTCAGTTATTCAAAATGTGGAATGATTGCTTGAGGAAGCTACTAGCTGAAGATTTCTATACTCAATGAGTAAGATATAAGACTTTATATGGAACTCTGATTTGTAAAATACTTCAAGATGAAAAATATGCATACCAATTGGGGATGTTGAGTAAGAAAGAGATAATCCACGTTTCATGATTAAGCATGAGTAATGGGTATGCATGAAGCTAATACCATGGAAGTGTAGAGAGATGGTTTTTATAACAGGTGAGAAGGTTGAAATTTTGTTAAATATAAGTAGAGGTACTCAAGGAAAGAGTGCTAGTACAAGAAATTTTCATAAGATGATCAAAGGCCAAGATTGAACAATTTTAAGGTATGAGTCTAGGTGCAACCATGAAGACTTGGGAATCCACTACAAGGGATACACTCCTACAAATCAAGGTGCTTAGTGGAATTAAGGTGAAAGGAATATCATCTAAGTGGAGGAAGTAAATAAAGTTTATTTTCTCTAACATAAGCCAATGTTAAGACAATGAGGTACATTGTGGGAAGACCTGTCCTATTCATATTGATATATCAATATGCTAGTATCCTGATAAAGAAAGACATAGTGTATACATGGAAATAAGGTGTATCATTTCCAAGGGTGAGACCTACATTTTTGGAGATAACACCTCCATGATTTTTATCAGAGTAGTGTAATGGAAGCATGATTGTATGATCAAACTTCAGGGTGAAGTAATGTAGGTGTGTATGCACTAAATAAGTTCCAGTAGATGCATAAGAAATGCATCATGTACAGATTGGTTCTGGAGGTATATAGCCATACTTCTGGGGAATACATTACATAATCTCAGATCCTTCCAAAGTTGGATAAAGTTCGAGAGTAACTCAAAGATAGTGGAAAAGGGTACCACTAGGTGGATTCCAAGTTATTTGAGTCCATGGTAGCACTCAAGAACTGTGACAAAAATGAGGAGGAATGTTGAGTACATTCCAAAGGTGTTGAGTGAATTTCCAAGGTACAATGGGAGGACAAGTCAAAGAGACCTAGACATGGAGGTGATTTCCCTAAAGGGATATTAATGAGGAACCATGAAGAAGAAAATAATTCTATGCTTGGTATAGAATTCAAAAGAGATGATACCTAAAAAGAATTCATCTCAAGAGGAAAATAACCATGGGTGACTTTCCAGGGGTTGGAAGTATCACTGAAAAGTATGATGACAATTAAAAGAAATGTTAATTGATTCCAGTTAATTCTACACAGCAGGAGAAGAAGACATATGTGCATCATTATGGCATGATGGAAGTTTTCTATGCATGTAAAGTTGAAACCAAATGGGCCAAGAAAATATAAAAGAATGGTTCAAGCAACTAAAAGTTTGAAGTGTTCATTCAAGGAAAGGCTGAATGAATTTGGTCGAGAAATTGAGGAATGTTGCAATTTAATATCAACATAGTATTTGGATGGAAATGAAAAAAGTAGCCAAGAGCGATTGGGTTGGAAAAGTAGTCATGAAAGAGCCAAGCATGTACAATGATTTCAACGAGAGTACAAAGGGATACAAGAACTCAATAATACTTGAGATAGCTAAGAACAACAAGGAAAAATGGTATAGGAGGAAAGAGGTTGTTGCAATTACTGTAGCAACAATTATGTTATGGCTTGTTGGACAACCATAGATAGCACAAGAAAATGGAATGCATATGCATTTATGAGCATGCTAGTGATGCAGTATTAGTGCATATAGATATGTTGTATTGAATGTAGATTGTCAATATCTACATAATATGATCATGACTAGAAGTAGTCTATTGTTATATATACAATTATAGAAGTTGTTGATGACAGTTTTTGTGCCAGGAAAGAAATAATTATTGCATGAATACAAGTGTTGTTGATAAGGTTGCTACATATGGAAAAAGGATCCAGGTGGATATTGGTGGTTACCCACCTCTTCTAGCTGGATCACATACAAATTTCATCTTGGCAATTATAGTTTTCATCTTGGCAGTTTTTTTTCTAGATTTTCGAGTCCCAAACTTCTCGGGCCGTTTTGAGGCCCTAAACGATGTTTTTTTGGACTCTTGGGGGGATAGTGATCAACAATTGCATGGAATGTATCTCAATGAAAGTTGTAATTCTCATATAGACCTTTCCGACGAGGTATCAAACAACCCAAACGAAGATCGTATGCAAAAGTTAGGACCTCGGGAAGTTGATGTACCAACTTACCCCAACGGGGCCCACATGACTTTTGGCGCTTCATCTCCTAGGGTTAGGTTTTTGGATGTCTAGGGTTTTGGAATTAATGTTTAATGTAAAAAGGATTTTGGAGCCTCATTGTACTCATCTTTTTGTGAATGAGCGTAGCCTTCACATCTCTTCTCAGAGATAAACTACCACCATTCTAGCAAGATTGGTTTAGTCTACATTTTATATTTTTAGCACATTTATCATTTAATAGAAGTCAATTTTTACTGTATCTTTGTTATTATTCAATGTGTCTTTATGTTAATATTACAGATCTTTGTTTTCATTTCATTCCACTCATAAATATAGATCAGTGGTATCATACCGGTCTGGTCCTTGTCATTTTTTAGTGCAAGTCCTTGATGAGATTAGGGTATAGAGAGTTGGATCTCGAGCTTGTTTCTCTTGAGGAAAACTGCTCTCGCATGCCAAAGAAAAATTCCATGGCGGGAGAAAATAAAGATGATGGGACATGAGATCTTTTCAAAAATTTGCTCGAGGAATCCCTTGAGCGATAGAGGAATGAGATGATGGATAAATTTGCACAAATCCTTCGATGAATACCGGCAAGCGATAGATCTACCTCAAATGGAGGTTCCACTCCATTCAAGGTATAGATCAATTTTGATATTCCTATATTCAAAGGTCAAATAGATGTAGATGTTGTAGATAAATGGTTAAACCTTCTAAAAGGGTATTTTTCTGTCCACAACTTTTTCGATAGAGAAAATATTACATTTGTGCTCCTCAAGGCTGTCCCCCATGTCAAAGATTGGTGGGATACTTTCTGTGAGAAAAATGAAACAGACGGATATACATTATTTGTAGTTTCACCCACTTGGGGTTCTTTCAGGTTTTTTTTTAAGGAACAATACTACCCTGTTGGAAGTTATGACAACTTATATACAAGATGGACCACATTGCGGCATGAAAGGGACCAAACAATGCCAGAGTTCACCAATGTCTTCCATACCTTGCGCACCAAGATGGGTATCAAAGACTTTGAGTGAAATCTGGTGCTCAAGTACCACAATAGTCTTCATAGATACATCCATACAAAATTGGATTTTTTGGATATCTCATTCTTGGGCATGACATATCAATATGCTATCAAAATCGAGCAACAACTTAAACAAAATATGTGGTAGTTTGGGTCTACAAACCCCTCACATAAAAGTCAGGGCAAAGGGGGCCCCAACCCACAAAACAAAGGGAAAAGAAAGGATGGGTAGACTTAGGAAAACAAGTCCAAACCACAAACAAATAAGGACAATGGGAAGACAAAGAAAGACACTGGGAAATGGTGCAAGTTCCATAAGAGCCCCTGGAACAATATTATTGAATGTCTCTCAAAGACGTTATTGGTGGCTGAGGTGAAAGCCTTTGAAGCATATGCAGGCTCTGACTCAGATTCAGAACCATAAAAAGGGAGATAAATCATTGATGTAGAACCCAGTGCCGCCGTTTCTACCACCACCAAGGTCCAACCCGATGAGCCTGATGAACCAGAGGAAGGGGAGTGCCTCTTTCATTCACATATGTGGATGAAGGGTACTTCACTGCACTTCATCATTTATAGTGGTAGCCAAAAGAACATCATCTCAACATAGGTCGTCAAGCATTTGGATTTTCCAACATCACCACACCCGCAACCGTACACCATTGGATGGCTCTGCCAAGTGAGTGATCTCTGCGTCATCCAACAATTCCACATGGCCTATGACATCAAGCCCTTCAAAGATGAGGTATTGTGTGATGTCGCACCCCTTGAAGTTTGTGATGTTCTTTTAGGCCAACCTTATTTATGAAAATGTCATGATGTATATGAGTCTAGGCCTCGTAGTGTTATTATTACTTTGGACAGGAGATTATACAAGATACTATAGGTAGTCCCATCTATCACAATTTCCTTGATCTCTGCCAATCAATGTAGGAAGGTCATCTCTCAGAACATGAATTTTGTCTTCTTCGTGATTCACACTCAGAGTGAGTGAAAAGTTGCAGCCACATCCATGGCCTTCGTGATAGGTCTCTCCACGAAGCAGAAGCAAGTGGATAAGGTCATGGAAGAATACAAAGACATCTTTTCCTCATCCACTAGGGTACCTCTGCACTGTCAGGCTAAGCACTAAATCTATCTGACCCCCGATGCACCGCTATTAGGACTAGTCTATCGCCACTCTCTTTCAGAAAATGAGGAAATCAAGCGCTAGATCCAAGAGTTTCTCAAAAAATGGGCACATTCGCCCAAGCTAATCACCTTGTGGAATCACAATCGTGCTTGTGCAGAAGAAAGATGGGTCCTGGTGACTCTACATTGATTATCGGGCCCTAAATAAAATCACAGTAAGGAACCGATACCCAATTCCCTGAATTGATGGTCTCCTTGACCAAGTCAAGGGGGACAAATAATTCAATAAGATTTGTCTGAAGTAAAACTACCACAAGGTTCCAATAGAGTAGACCGATGTATGGAAGACTGCCTTCAAGTCCAAAGAAGGTATTTTTGAATGGTTGGTGATGCCCTTTGGCTTGACAAATCCCCCGACAACATTCATGATGATTATGGACGATATCTTGATTCCTTTCACCAATTATGTTTTGGTAGTATATTTGGATGACATCCTCATCTTTAGCAAGAGTTGGGTGGAACACTTGCAACACATTCAACAAGTTTTGCACACTCTGCGAAAACACAAGCTATATGAAAATTCGGAAAAATGCTCCTTCAGCATGAATAGGGTCAATTACCTTATATAAATTGTTTATCAAAATGGGGTGCATGTCGATCCAGCCAAAATCTAGGTCATCCGTGACTAGCCAGCCCCGACCACACTCACTGAGCTCTAGAGCTTCTTAGGCCTTGCCAATTTCTATCATAGGTTCATGTTTGGATTCTCCCACATTGCATGGGCCCTTATCCAAGTGACTAGGGTTGGTGGAAAGGAAAAATTCATGTGGGACCAATCGCAACATAAAGAGTTTGATGATTTGAAACAACACTTGTGCTCATCCCCAGTGCTCTCATTACTCGACCTGCAACAACCGTTTGAGATTGAGACAAATTATTCAGACTATGTTGTGGGTGCAGTTCTCACTCAAGATGGACATCCTTTGGCCTATCATAGTGATACATTATCATATACTATCCATAAGTACCCCAATTACGACAAAGAAATGTACTCCATTGTACAAGCCTGCCACCAGTGGAGGCATTACATTCTTGGGAGAGAGACAATCATCCACACTGATCATAAGCTTCTGTAGTTCATGCAGATACAAGGCAAATTGTAGAATGACCACCATCATAAGTGGTCCACATACTTGTAGCAGTTCCATATCAACATCAAGTATAAGACATGGAGCACCAACCGCATTGTTGACTTCCTCAACCGACCTCTAGTTTCCGAACTAACCATGGTGCTACACTCCTACATACATGAGAGCTATGGATGGAACCAACTCTATGAGCGAGATTCTGACTTCACCACTACCGACCAAATGCTGGGCACAAACATAGATGCCACTGATTTTCATCTGCAGGACAGGTTATTGTGCCATTTGGTCCATCTTTGCATTCCATCAAGAGAGAGAACAAAGCTGATTTGGGAATCTCACTATAGTTGGGTGGCAGGACACTTTGGCGTAGAGAATATAGTGGCAGTGTTACAACAACATTTATATTGATTGAAACTATGACATGATGTCAATGAGTATTTCAAGTCCCACATGACCTGCGCCATTGCTAAACTAACCATTAAGAAACAAGGCATGTACACCCCTCTGCCTAGTCCTAACAGGCCTTGGGAATCCATCTAAATGGACTACATGTTGGGCCTTCCTTCAACCAAGCAGGGAAATGATTTTGTTTTCATGGTTGTTCATCGATTTTCCAAGATGGCGATTTTGGTTGTCTGCAATAAGAGAATCACAACAGAGGCCACTGCCAAACTCTTCTTCGAATGAGTGTGGGTACATTTTGGGATACCACAAACCATCATCTCCAATCAGGATAGACGGTTCCTCAACACATTTTGGTCAAGCCTCTGGTCATAACTGGACACCAAGCTCACCAAATCCATGAACTTCCACCCCCAAATGGATGACCAAACCGAGGTTGTCAACATGATGATTGTGCATATTTTGTGCATGTAAAATTCCAAGCATCTACGCACATGGGATGAGATTCTTCCCCATGTTCAACACATTTACAACAGAGCCATACATATCTCAACTGACCATAACCCCTTTCAGGTGGGGTTGGGATTTCAACCATTAGGTTCCATGGATGTTGCACTACCCCTTGCATCCACACAGGAAGAATCATCCCATGCATAAACTAAAGCTGACAGAGACACCCAGTTCATTGAATGAATCCAACACATTTTCCAACAGGTTCAGGATATTTTGCAGAATTCCAATGCCAAGTGTTATCACACAATTTGTTCTTTGATAGAAAAGAAGGAAAAGGAAAGCAAATTGGCGTAACGAGAGACTATCCTATCATTGTCAGCTCAATAGGATTTGTCTTTCTATTTAGGGTGGTAGGCCCAGGGGAGACGTCCCCGGTGACCTGAGGGTTTGAGAAGGAAAAGTCAAACTGGCTAGGTAAATATCCCCTCTCACAAGTCACCACCAATAAGAGAGTCCAGTTTTATAACCAATGAAGAGATAATATGTCAAAGTGTACCTTCCCGAAACAAAGAAACAAGAAAACTATATATTTTCAAGTACACTTGTTGGTTAGCACTTCATAAAACCATAGACTTTCTTGATAAAATAAATTTGTTGAATATAATGAAGTAAACAAAAAATTTATAAAAACAATCTTTATAGAGTAATACTTCACATTAAATGCCTTGAAAATAGCTTCAAAATGACTAAGAATCATTAACCATTGAAATAATAACACTAGCATTTTGTAGAAGCAAATAAGACAAGGTATAAATCAGCCTTTACAATTGATTTTGTGAGATTTTAATGATGCATATAATGGATGTAGCTTACTTTAGTAAAAACAACAATATTGTTAGTAGGTTAGGCTATTCTAGGGTTATAAAGTGTTAGTAGGTTGCTCAAAGAGTAGGTTTTGAAGGTTGTGTTGATCAATTACTCAAGAGAGGACTTAGACTAGTGCTTTTAGGTAAAACAGAGTCAATAATGCAGCAACAAATGTTGAAGAAAAATGACAATAGGAAGTCAAAGACAAGAGAGAATGATATATTGGAGTGTTGGTAACCCAAGGCTCCAATTATCAAACCCTAGGCGGAAACTAGCTACTAAGGTGTAGGTAACCCTAGGCCTTAGTAGATCTCCTCCCTCTTTAACTCAATGATGAAGTAAAATCAGCTAAGATGAAAAAATGGATACTAAGGTGTTGCAATGGAGAGGCCTTAGCTCATGTTTCAAGAAAAATGGCCTTTTGACAATATCTAGTAGGTGAAAGATTTTGAAGCTAGGAAAATAACATGTGCTAGTCTTCCTAGGGTTTAATCAAGAAATTTCACAATATTGTATGTAAATG
>ML841064.1:11874-24591 GCA_009831015.1 Picea engelmannii
GAAGCCATTTGGATAAGAACTAGTGAAGTTCATTGTGAATCACAACATAACCAATATATTGACTATTGAACTACCCATGCTATGCTTTGATGATTGATGTGTGATTTCCCTTCAGAAGTGTGGATTGCATAGTTAGTTTCTGGCTCAGATAGCAGAGTTGATCTATCAAACCAATTCCATCTCATACTTTCATGTGCCATAATGGAATGGATAGCCTCTCTGTGAAAGACAACCAAAGTGCATTGCAGTTTGCTATTTTGATTTTTTTCCAACATGAATAATCTAGTTTAATTCTATACTCGTGACATTAGAAATTACCTTTCTTACTAGTGTCTTGTAAATCTGTTGATTACGAATCCCGGATTGATAATTAATGAGTGCATTATACTAAACATATAAGTAGCACAACATTTTGGTGTCGTTGCCGGGGAGTTGCAAACGGTAGGAAGTGATTTTTAGCTTAGATTGTTTGCATAAATTTTAATGTTTTTAAAAGGCTACTTGAGGGAGGAGGATAAAACGTTTAAGATGTGAGTAAAGAGCCATGCGGCCACTTGAGTGGGGTTCTCCGAAGCCAGGTTTCCTTCTTACCTTCTAGATAGAATTATGATTTCAATTCAGCAGAAAAATCAAATTTCCAATTTATGCATAGATATAGAGATAACAAGGGTAGATTTGTAAGCTCCAAAGATTCAAAAACAACCCCCCCCCACTAATCCAACTGACACTGGTGAAGGAAAAATTCCACCAACAGAAAATTCAAGGGGAGCCAGCGAGGCTCCAGAAGGAGAACCTAAAACGGAAGAACCAGTATTGGGACAGGCAGAACGTGAGTCTGCTAAACATTTAGGAGACATAGAAAATCCAGTTTCTGAACCATCTGTCAGTAGAATAGCAGAAGAAGAAGGAAATGCAGCTACAGAAATTGAGACCTTTGGGTTTCCAATCTTGGATATTTCCAGAAACGTTAGCATGAAGAATATCCCACTATCATCATTAGCCACTTTTGGAGGTATGTCAACTGAAGATCCAGATTTATTTTTATTTGAGTTTGACATATTATGTAGAAGCTATAACTACTCAGACGATGCCCAAAAACTTAAGGTTTTTCCTGCTACAATGAAAGATTTGGCTTTAAGATGGTTCATGAGCTTAGGAGAAAATACAATACTTTCTTGGGATCAAATGAAAGACACATTTTTACGAAAATACCAAGACTATTGTAAGGATAGTGTTAAAAATGACATTTTTAAAATGCAGCAAACAGAAAATGAAAGTCCAGAAGACTACTTAGAAAGGTTCTTATACAACTATCAGAAATCAAAACTATTCACCACAGACCTAGCTGTAGTAAGAAATGTATTCTTGAAAGGTCTTAGGGATGATTGCATAGAAGTTTTAAACTTGTTGAGTTCAGGAGATGTACACCAAAATTCTTTTTCAGAAATTGCAGATTACTGTAGGAGATACTCAAGAGGACAAGCTAAAATAGGCAAAGGACCAAGAGATCCTTTTAGCAGAAATGCAAAACAAAGTTCAGGGACTGTCACCAGAACTGAGCTAGGAAACTTGTTGGAGAACTTTAAAACAGACATATTGAGCACAATAAGTAACCAATTAGATACTCTGAAACTGAAAAAGAAACAATAAGAAGATGCTCTAGCAATATTTTGTCATAGATGCCGAAAGAAGCACAACAACGAGAAAGAATGCCCATTAAATGTCATAGAAATCTACGGTTTGTGTACACTAGAACACCCCACATCTGAGTGTCCAACCTTGCTTGAACTACAAGCCATGTATAGGGGAGGAGGAGTCTCACAAGAATAACCATACCCTTCTAGAATACCTTGGAGATCCCAAAATCCCAATACATTTTGTGACCCTAATACACAATATCAACAACAACAATGGGGTCCTTCCCCAGTAGCCTATCCACAATGGACACCTCAGCAAACTCAACCTTGGCAACAAGGTTGGAGGGGACCTATGTATGGAAATCCCTCTTACCCTACATTTCCACAGTACCCTGCAAACATTTCCCAATTACTACCTAGATTCAACCCACCACACATGCAAGCTTTACTCCCACCTCCTATACAACAACAATTTACAACCCCCTTGATTCGTAATCAGTAGCAGGAAGTATATATAAATGCCAATCAACAACAAAAAAAACAAGCTGCCCACAATCCTCCAAGACCAACAACAATCCCTGCCCAGCCAGTCCCTAACCCCAATAATCGACCCACCCACTCTGTGCAAAATACAGAAGTTCAAGCCTTTCCCACCTATGAAATTCAACTACGATCAGGGAAAGTGGTAAACCAATAAGATCTTGCAGTAATAATTCAGGAAGAAAATGATAATCATTCTGAGGAAGAAAACACTCAAACCACCCCTACAGAAGAAGATGCCTCTCCTCCTATTCCAATCACTTCTCAGTCTGTACGAGTACCCCAACAAATTAATCTCCCACCTTACCCTGAAAGACTGTTAGTGAAGAAACCCAACCCACCCTTGCACAAAGATATAGAAGATGAATTATGAAATGTGTGTATAAAAATACCTCTGCTACAAGCTATTAAGGATATCTCTATATACGCCAAAATTATAAGGGATCTTTGCATTAAGAAACCAGGAAGGAAGAAGAAGGAACCCCCTCTTGTTTAGGTAGTGGGACAATTATCTGAATTTATTTCTGAAATTCCATACAAATATAATGACCCTGGAAACCCAGTTGTCACTGTTGAAATTAATGGTATTTATCTACCAAACACACTCATTGATTTGGGTGCAGCTATTAATGTAATGCCTTTTGACACTATGAAAAATATCCAAATCAACCAGTTAAGACCAACCCAAACCATGATCGGGTTGGCAGATAAGTCAGTCATTTGCCCTGCAGGAAGTCTAGATGATGTCACAGTCACTATGGCTTCTTGGGAATATCCAATAGACTTCTTAGTCATCTATTCTAAATCATCCTTCAAACCAGGACACCCTATGGTTCTTGGCCACCCTTGGTTGGCCACAACAGATGCCTTTATCAGTTGTCGGTCTGGTGAGATGACTATATCCAATGGCACACATAGCCAAAAACTTGTCCTCTTCCCTCCTGCCCAACCAACACAAGAAATACCTATGTGGTTAGAAAACCCTTATGGAGAGGAAGATTGCATCAGAACTCTGTTAACACTTGAACAAGTAAGAGGAATACAAGAACAATCAAATGAACAAGTCTTAAGCTTATTTTTGGGTGACACAAATTGCATTGAATACCCAAGATCTTTTGCAGAATTGTCAAATATTTTTAGTTCCGAATTTCAACAAACTTGGCACCCTGATATCACTCAATTATACACTTTATCACCAGCCTCCTTAGATAAGGAAGAAACTACTGAACTTGTTGAGATTAGCCCAGGAAAACCTTTGTATATCAACTCTAGTTTGGAACCAGAACAAAAGACACAAGTGATTGAAATGCTCCAAAGACAATTTGATTCCTTTGCATGGGATTATGCAGACATGAAAGACATTCACCCTGACACATGCACACATCAAATCTACACTAATAACCAAATCATACCAGTTAGACAGCCTCAGTGAAGGACGGATATAACCCTTAAAGATATTGTAAAAGAGGAATTGCAAAAACTCCTTCGAGCCAATCTCATATACCCCATTTCAGATACTCAATGGGTATCTCCACTTGTCATAGTTCCCAAGAAAAATGGTAAGTGGAGGATATGTGTAGAATTATCGGAGTTAAACAAAGCCACCCATAGGGATTACTTTCCCTTACCATTTATTGATCAGGTGCTGGATAACCTGTCCGGAAAGAAGTATTTTTCGTTCTTGGATGGGTTTAGTGGTTACAACAAGATACAAATAGCACCCGAAGACCAAGAGAAGACCACTTTCACCTGCCCTTGGGGCACATATGCTTATAAGGTTCTCCCTTTCAGACTTTGCAATGCCCCAGCCACTTTTCAAAGAGTTGTCCTAGCCATTTTCTCTAACTTGACCAATGATTGTGTGGAAGTCTACATGGATGACTTTACAGTCCATGGACAAGACTTCCAGGAAGCATTGGCCAGTTTAGAAAAAGTCTTGATTAGGTGTAAGGAAACTAATCTTTCCTTAAGTAATGAAAAATAAAAAATGATGCTCACTAAAGGCATTGTTTTGGGACACCACATTTCCCGTTCTAGCATGAGAGTTGATCCGGCAAAAATTTATATCATCACACAAATCAGAATACCTTCCTCACAAAAGGAAGTCCGTAGCTTTTTAGGACATGCTGGCTACTATAGGAGATTCATTTCGAATTTTACAAGTCTAGCTACCCCTTTATTTAAATTATTATCTAAAGAAGCTGAATTTAAGTGGATGATGAATGCCAAATATCTTTTGAAATTCTAAAACAGAAATTGTCAACTACCCCTGTATTAAGAGGACCAAATTGGTCCCTTCCTTTTCATATCTGTACTGATGCCTTAGACACGGCCCTTGGGGCAGTCCTTGGACAAAGAGAAAATCAAATGCCTTATGCTATTTACTTCATCAGTAAAAATCTGTCTCCAGCTGAAGTTAATTATACGGTCACATAAAAAGAATTGCTAGTTGTAGTCCATGCTATCAATAAATTTAGACACTATATTACAGGATATCAATCTTTTGTACACATTCATCATTCAACCATCCGATTCTTAATGAACAAACCTGTAACAAATCCTAGAGTTACAGGATGGCTCTTATTATTACAAGATTTTAATATCAACATTATTGATAGACCTGGTAAAGATAATCTTGTGGTTTATTTCTTATCTAGAATGATTCATTTGGGAGATAATGCACCAATAGAAGATACATTTCCTGATGAAAATTTATTTTCTATTTCTACATTCACTCCGTGGTATGCAGATGTCGCTAACTATCTTGTGACAGGGAAGATGCCTCAAAAATTGTCTCCTAGAGAAAAACAGAAAGTAATTCAACTACGTGCAAATTACACGTGGCACGATGATTGCCTCTACAAAACAGGACCAGATTTGGTGATCAGGAGATGTGTAAGGGAAGATGAAATCCATGATATTTTACAAGCCTGCCATGATGGCCCTTGTGGAGGAGACTTCGCAGACAAAAGGACTTCTTACAAAGTTCTGCAATCAGGTTACTACTGGCCCCATATTTTCAGAGATGCTAAAACCTATGTGTCCAATTGTGATGAGTGTCAATGAATGGGTAAGCCTACTGCACGAGACCAAATGCCACTTCAAGCCCAAGTAGTTATTGAACCATTTGAGAAATGTGCATTAGATTTTGTAGGGCCCATTAACCCTGCATCTAAAAAGAAAAAGTATATACTTGTATGCACTGACTATGTGACTAAATGGGTTGAAGCAAAAGCTTTACCGGATGCAAGTGAACAATCAGTGGTGGATTTCCTTTTTAATGATATCTTTACTAGATTTGGTGCACCTCGAGAAATTGTGACTGATCATGGAACTCAATTTACTTCTCATCTAGTCAAAGCTATTACAGAACAGTACCAAATCAAACATAGGAAATCTACACCCTATCATCCACAGGAAAATGGACAAGTAGAATCTACCAACAAAGTCATTGAGTCCATTCTTACCAAAACAATACAAATACACCATAAGGATTGGGCTGACAGATTATTAGAATCCTTATGGGCTTATAGAATCACCTGGAGGAATACAACAGGACATACACCCTATGAGCTAGTGTATGGGAAGCAGGTGCTCCTCCCCATAGAATTTCAAATCAAAACCTTCAGGACTGCAGTACAAGTTGGCATGAACTTGGATGAAGCCCAACAAGAAAGACTCTTGTAGCTTAATGAGTTGGATGAAACCAGGTAGGAAGCACTTCAAAGGACTACCCTCATTCAAGAACAGAGAACAAAATGGCATGACAAGTATCTCAAAAAGAAAAATTTTCAACAAGGATATTGGGCCATATTGTATGACAACAGATTCAAGAACTTCAAAGGTAAGTTAACCACCCGTTGGATGGGACCTTACGAAATTGACATTATCTACGATAATGGTTCAATCAGGATAAAGACAATTGATGAATAACATACACCACTACTTGTGAATGGTCACCGGTTGCGAGTTTACAACAAACCTCTGTCAAAAGAAGAATTCCTGACTCGTATACTACAAAATTCAGACATGCAGATGATCAGTAAGGAAGGAGATCCTCCTATTGACCCACATTGATTGATTGGTTTATTTGAAACTTTTTGTACATAGGTGTGGATCGAATTTTGTTAATAAGATGAAGGTAACAAGAAACTCTTACCTCCTTTTGTTTTAGTTTCGCAAATTTTCTTTTCTTTTGTAAGCAAAATTTTTAATCTATTTGATCCTTCATAAACTTGTTAAAACATCAGTTGTAGATATCAACAATATTATGTTCTGCTTCAGTACCAGAAATCCTATTCTGGTCCGGTACCAGTCCGATACCAGTCTGGTACCAGAGTCTATCCTTCTTCAGTACTATCAAGACACATTACCTAATTGACAAAGCATACTACACATATTTCAAAATCTTATGTCAATTAATCTAAATTATGAAGCCATGCAACACCACTTAAGATGGAACCACGAAGCCAAATGCGGTATCAAAAGACAACCCTTCTGTTGACAACTAAAGGGAAGTATTTTAATTTCTTTTGGTTCTCTTGCTGAGAAGAATTTTAATTTCTTTTGGTTCTGTTGCTGAGAAGAATTTTATTTTCTTTTGGTTATGTTGTTGAGGATAACTTTAATATCTTTTTGTTATGTTGCTTAAAAACAAAATAAAAGAGGGACACAATCTTTACCTATGATGGCTCAAAGAACCATAGTCCACTTTAAAGACTAGAAATTGCCTTTACCCGATATTTCAGCATGATTTAAAGAAAAAAATATATTATCCTATAAGCAACTATCTCACCCTAACTAGACTTCAATAGTATTCATTGGATTATCTTATTAAAGAGTAACATATGAGTATATGTACACTCTCTACCATGGGCACACTACCAAATTTTTTATGGTAGAGGATGTACCAGTACCCTAAGGAAACTTTAGGTCATTCTCTTATGGACAACTTCAGACAAAATTATACATCTGGATCACTCTAAAGAAATAATGTGCATAAAATTTTATTTTTCCTTCAGACAAATGTTTAAAAGACATACAAAAGAAGAGTATATTCCTTCCAACCCAATACCATCCCACCCTGTAATTTTTTTTCCAGACGAGCCTCCCCTGTCACCATGTAAACCACTCTTTAATACAAACCAAAATAGGTGACTATGGACAAGAAGCCTCTGATGGAAAAAGGGTTTAAGAGACTAACCTGCCAAGATACTGAACAGGTCTGCTGGCAGCGGGTACCGGTCTGTTGTATGACTAGGCAAACCCATCAGGGTACTAAACAAGCCTGTTGGCAACGGGGCATTTTGCCTAGAGAAGGCACCTCTCACTAATTATCACAACTACCCCACCAGAGTACTGAACAGGCTTGCTGGCAGTGGGTTCTGGTTGAAAAATGTCTCATCTATACTTGTCTGATTGAAAAATTCACTTTTTGTCATCTAAAACAAAAATATTAAAGGTCATTATTGGCTTTCATGATATACAAAACTCCAGATGAATCAGCAACATAATTACTCCAAGAAAATGTCCATTTAAGAATCACCCTAAGTCAACTTACCGATCTGACATCTAAATCCTACACTATCTAAGAAGGAAACTTCTTAAGAGTGGAGCCCTAACTAGGGAGTCTAATCTACTTATATTGTGAAATTTATCTATAACAACCAATGATAGTAAATATTTGAAGCAGGTTAGGTGGGATCTGTTCTTTTGGAAAACATATATATATTCCCCTATTTCACTATTGAATACTACCTCTGTCAATAATCCATTAAAAGAAGGGCAATTTCATTTTTTGACATGAGATGCAAACATATATATATTCCCCTGTTTCACTGTTGAATGCTACCTCTGTCAATAATCCATTAAAAGAAGGGAAATTTCATTTTTTTGGCATGAGGTCATATGATAAGTGATAAGTCGTACTTCTAAAATTTGATTGGTTTCTTTTTCTCTTATCATCTTTTCTCCATTATGATATAAAATGATTGAATCTTCTTGCCTACATATATACAACATCTTTGGCATGGGGGAAGGTCAAAGAGACCCTTCAGAACTCTTTTCCAGACTTACATGATCACCCTGCAGAACCAAATAGAAAAGAAGATAAGCACAGAATATCAGAAGTACAGGACATTCCTGTACCAAGTTTTCAAGAAGCTTCAGTCTAAAAGGATGAATTCTGACAATTTACAAGCAGTCACACATGCTATGGGTATCGATCATACAAAGGTGAAAGAAAAGGTAACATGGTATTTATTTTCCTATGCTCATAAAACTACAATAGATATGAAAAGCTATACTAGATCTTATGACCTTAGTATTAAACCCATGCACCTATCCCTCATACCCATATGCCTAAACCTAATTAATCCTCTCATAGCTCTTGAACATAGTTAAATGAAAAAATCATATCAAAATATGAAGCATGCATAGCAATGATAATCCACAAATATATTTCGTCCTTAAACAATTCACGAACCCATCTTATATCATGAACCACGATCCAACATTAATTTCACCCCTCGAAAGTCCAATAACCTATTCCAAAATGATGCCCTGATACCCGACATCTTATCCTCATCATTACAATAACAAGTAGATATGAAATGGCTTATCTGGTGGCGAAGCCATCCAGATAAGCCTCATTTGGTCATAATTTTTCCTTGCAGCACCCTCACTTAAACTTACCATTCGCAAAACCATCACCATATTTCCCCTTGTCGTGTGCTTTTCTCCAGTTCCGAGCCTGCTCCTTTCCGGTACCAAACCCTTGATCAATTAACTAAACCCTTGTTCTACAACCCAATCCTTTTCTCAACTTATAACGATGGTCGTTACTAGACACGAACTGGTTTTCCAAATTTATAGGGAAATCGAGGAATACCAATTATGTCAAGAAAAATATGCTAGATTGGGGTGGATACCATTTCTAGAAAAATTTACTGGCTGGAACGAGAAGATTTCTCGGGAATTTATACAAGGTTATGATGGAGAGATTGCATATATAGGCAATCTACAACTGACAATTAATGAATCAACCTTAAGGGAGGTTACGGGACTACCTAGCAGAGGAGATAAATACTTCAAAGGTGTAGGAATTAACAAAGAAATGTGCCAACAATTCTTGAAGGTAGATCATCAGCACCCTGACTGGAAGAAGGGGATCCCTAGGAACTACATCAAAGAAGAATACCATCCAATGATTACCAGTCTTCAACGATTTGTCACCTTTGAAGGCAAGTATATTGTGACTTTCATTTATCACCTTAGGCTTCTATTACATTTTGAAGGAGGCCCTGAAATCGATTTTCCATATTTTCTATGGATGAGTTTGAATAAAATGGTAAGAGGTGTTAAATCCATCTCCAAAATAGAGAAGAATAGCATTTACCATCAAGGTCTCATTAACATGCTAGTTTTGCATGAGCTTAGGAAACAAAGGATTGGTTGGAAAACCCTTATCACACAACACCTTCCCACAGAAAACAAATTTGTGGAGGAAACCCAGCATGGTCCAAAGAAAAGTAAGGAACCCCAAGAAAAGAAGACCAAGAAGGATAAGACAACTCCACCATCATCTAGGGCAGTGAGCCAACATGAAAAAGTAGGGTCCTCTTCCACAGTCAACAAGACTTCTAAAAGCTCCGAATCAAAAGGTAAAAACAAATTGGTAGAGGAGACTTCAATGGTGGAAGTTGAGAAAGACGACCATCATAAAATGATGAAGAAAAGGAAGCATAGCTCAGAAACTAAAAGTAAACAGTATGTGGCACAACCCCCTGTCACCATTTCAAAATTAGAAAAGAAGAAAAGGAATTTTGTGAGCATCCCTGATCCGGTACCTCCTTGTAAAAGAACTACGAGGAGCATGGCAAAGAAGGGAAAAAAAATAGTCATTCCTCATACAAAGGAAGATCCAATCGACCTTACCTCCCCTTCTGAGGATTTACCAATCCAAGATGACATCCCTAGTCTAACCGAGGAGCAAGCCACTATTAATTTATGTGGGATGAGGGAGGAAGTCGAGGAAAGGGAGTGCATCCAACCAGCAATGGTGGAAACAACAAAGGCTTTAACAAAAGAACACATGAAGAAAAAGATTGGGGAATTGAAAAAGCAAAATCAGAAACTCCAACACGAAGTGAAGGAATACCGACTCTTGGACATGTATATCAAAAAGGAAAATGAGCAGTTGAAGGCAACCAACCAAAAAATTCAAGATGACCATGAAGAGACCTCTAACAAGCTCAAGAAGGTATTACGACTCCTACAATATGTTAGGGTCATTAAAAGGGAGCTGAGAGAAGAGGCTTCAACCATCAACATCATTGATCCACCAAGGTAAAGAACATAGTCTCAAGTTTTGAAAAATTTTGGGTTTTGTTTTCAGTTGCATGAGGACATGCAATGATTTTGGCATGGGGGAATGTTGAGACCCGAAATTGACATCCCCATTACCCTATTATACTCTTCACCTATATCTTTTTGGCCTACCTAAAGCTTGAGTGAATGACAAGAACGCTACCAATTGCCAGTAATAAGGTCATAAGGTAAAGTATGGTTAATTCATGCATTTTGTGGTTTATTAAGTTAAGGAATTAAATATTTCATGTACTAATGCTCGATTTGTCATATGTGAATCTTTGACCTCTATATGTCTAGCGTTCCTGTACCAGCTCAGCTATCCGATACCTGCACACCAAGACTGTTGCTGTCCGAATCCGGTACCAAACACATCTGGTACTAAATCTTACCTGTTGCGATCTGGTACCAACAACACACACTGTTATAATTCGGTACCAACGGCCACACTCTGTCATGATCCGGTACCAACGACCATTCTCTGTCATGATCCGGTACCAATGGCCACACTCTGTCATGATCCGGTACCACCTTTTGCGCACTGTCATGATCCGATACCATCTACCTGTTACGATCCGATACTAATATGGAAGAGCCTAATGCACTAAGTTAAGTGACAAATCTCACCTAAGTCAATTGGCGGACGTCTATTTGCTTTAGCAAGGCTATGATAAGGATAGTTTGTTGATTTCATCATCCTCATGCACTTTGTGTCATGAGGATGAAGCTAAAGATGTAACTGAATGATTGAATTCAACAACTGATTGATTTGAAAATCACTTCGCCTCCTTGTGTTTCACGATTCAAACTATTAAATAGTCGTGGCAAGGATGGTAGAAGTAGTAGGAGAGTTAGCATATCACCAATATGTAAGCAGCGTATGATAGTACAAAACATATTCTGAGTGAAGATTAATGGAATGTCATTTTATCTCCATATTCTAATTATCTATGATTAAGAGTGAGTTGAGTTGTTAAAGAGAGTTTTGATTTTATGTTTTGAAATGTCAGTGAGAGTAATGTGTGTGCCAAAAGAAAGCTTCCTGTACACTTTAGTAGTTGACCTGTTGAAGTGGAAAGGGCCCACCGCCCAACAAAGCTCATCCTCTTTGTAGATTAGCATTAGTATTTGCTTTCAAACATTGAATTAGCTAAATCTTTAACTCTGTTAGATGATAGAAGTACAACTTGGATTAAGATTTCCATTCTATAATTGCTTAGAGATCTTTAATTGCTCTGTTTTGCATATGCTCTATTTCTATTCTCATGAATTTGATTTCCTTGAGTGATCATAGATGTTGGCAGCAATAGTCGAAGCCATTTGGATAAGAACTAGTGAAGTTCATTCTGAACCACAACATAACCAATATATTGACTATTGAACTACCCATGCTATGCTTTGATGATTGATCTGTGATTTCCCTTCAGAAGTGTGGATTGCATAGTTAGTTTCTGGGTCAGATAGTAGATTTGATCTGTCAAACCAATTTCATCTCATACTTGCATGTGCCATAATGGAATGGATAACCTCTCTGTGAAAGACAACCAAAGTGCATTGCAGTTTTCTATTTTGATTTGTTTCTAGCATGCATAATCTAGTTTAATTCTATACTCATGACATTAGAAATTATCTTTCTTACTAGTGTCTTGTAACTCTGTTGATTACGAATCCCGGATTGATAATTAATGAGTGCATTATACTAAAAATATAAGTAGCACAACACTTGTCATGAATGCAAATTTTTCCAAGCCCATTCATGCCTTTTATATTTTATTCTTATTTCAAGAGGCTAGTTAGGGGACACTTCCTTGGCATGGTGACCAGTGGTGGCAATGTTACCCACAAGAATTTCACGGAAATGAGAAGGATGGCTCATGATGAGATCCCCTTTCTCTTGGATATGCCACCAAGAGACACTACCCTGGCATGGTGACCAACTGTCGATAATGTCATACCACGAGAAAAATATGAAAAGTGGTAAGTATGGTGGGAGTGAATGATGGCCTTTCATGAATCCCCCCAGTGGGAGCTCAAACCCTATGGGTACCATCTTACTAGGGCATCCTGTCATTTCCCCCAGGTGTGGTCAAGTGGAAAAGCACAAGGGCCAAGCACATGTTAGAAGAAAAAATAATTAAATGCACATATTCAAAGGTTTTGAGGATCAAAGTGA
>ML841064.1:29703-41118 GCA_009831015.1 Picea engelmannii
CAACTTTTTACCCTCCTCAAGGACAATCTGTTTACCCCCCTCAATGGAAAACTGTTTATCAACCTCAGTCTAATCAAACGACCTATCCTCCCATAGGATATATTGTTTATCCTCCCCAGGGCCAAACAAGTTTCTCTTCTCCTTTCATGACCATTCCTCAATAGATGAATCCTACCTATGTTGGTCAACAACAACAGTACACGGGAGGGCCTACTGGCTACAACTATCTATATCAACCATTTTACTGTCCTACTGGTGTCCCCATGCCACACCAATATCATCCTCAGGTCAATCAACAACTACCATTCCTAACCACGCTAGATCTACTAGATCTATCATGATTGAAAAATGATCCCATATTACACTTTCCTTTCTGGCCAACATTTCCTGCTAAATTACCTTCCAACATCCCAAAATTTGACGGTAAACCTGGAGAAGACCCTAACAACCACGTTATCATGTTTCATTTATGGTGTTCATCCAACTCACTTATGGATGATTCTATCTGGTTACATCTTTTCCAGTGCACACTTATGGGTTCAAAAACCAAATGGTACATTAAGATCCAACACGGTACCTTTCAATATTTTAACTCTCTTTCCATGTATTTTCTCATGCATTTTCAATTACCCATCCATTACGATACTGGTACATAACTCTTGACCTCCCTTCATCAAACTAACTCCATACATATCTTTGATCGCATTCATGAGTGGAGACGTCGACAAAGGTTGATCAAAGCAACCATTACTGACCAATTGTTGTATGAATGGTTCACTACATCCCTTTTACCTCCAATTTCTCGTGACATTTCCATGTGTGGTATTGTCACCGAAGAGGAAGCCATTGCTCAAACCTAGTACCTAGACTTGGTTTATTCCCAATCCGATACTTTGTATGAATTAATATCGAATGCTCCCCACACATAAACCGATACATTAAAACCATCTTCCACAGCTCATGCATATGCAGTTATCGGTTCCGTCAAAACCCAATCTCCATCACAGTCGGTCGACTCAACTAATCAGTCAGTTCCTGCACCTACTACCGGTTCGACTTCACTCTCATCCACGTCCCCCCTGACTCAAATATCTGATGTGAATGTAGTTCAATATGCTTCTCCACAATAATCAAGGGGGAAGAAAAAAATGAAAAATAAACTAAAGAAGAACACTAATCATAATGAAAATCCAAAAACACCAACTCAACCACCTTCTATTGAGAAACAACCACAACGAAAACTGAAATTTCCATGTCTCATTTGTGGTGACGATCATTACACACGAGATTGTTCTCATCACGATGAAGTTGCAAAAAATTTCAAAGGAAATTCCCAACCCACTGTGTTGACACATCGTTTTCCTCAACATCAGTCCCTAGTTGCACAAGCCCCTACTCCTCTGGCAAGTGGCAACCCAAATCACCCTCCTAGTGAGGAAGCTTCATCGAGTGCCCACATTTATATGTTTAATGGGATCAATTTAACCAATCGTACTACAACATATGACACTCTGGATAAACCTGATAAAAACAAGGTTGCTAACAGTACTACCATCCACCACCATTACTCCTCAATCTAGGCCACTTCAGATTGATAAACCTACTTTCGAATCTATCTTACGTCCACCCAAGAGCACTATTCACAAGTGAACTTTTAATCCTAGTTCATGTGCGTCCCAAAAATGAAACATCATTGAATATTTGTCCCAATTACCGTGTGCTATGTCATCTCTCGAAGTCCTACAACATTTCCCTAGTCAACATAGAATTCTCTTGGCCTCCATCGGAGAAATAGATCTTGAGTCATCTAATAATATCACATTTAACCTCGATAATTTCAAGTCATGACTCTCTCACCAGATTGCTTTCCAGATCGATGTTGTTGTCCACAATCAACATATTCATCAAACAATCTTGGATGAGGGAGCCTCCACATGTGTCATGTCGTTAGCTTGTTGGAAAGGGTTGAAATCACCTGGTATTAATCAATCCCCTACTATGTTACGAGCATTCGATGGGTGAGGCTTTCGTCCTCATGGGATCTTGTAGTTCTTAGTTGTTCAATTGGGAGGAAAGACTATCTCCATAGATGTTGAGGTAGTCGATGCTCCCCTCGATTACAACTTGTTGTTAGGAAGAAGTTGGTTTTATTCCATGACCGACGTCGCTTCATCGATGTTTCTATGTGTACAATTCCCCTATAAAGGTCAAATTGTGACTGTCGATCAATTATATTACTACACCCCCGATGCTCGCACTTCTGCAACCAACAACATTCCTTTTTTGGGATATTCCAAGATCGCTTATGAAAGTGTAGGATTAGGCATTTTAAAAGACTCTTCGCTTATGGGTACCTTTCCTACACCGCTTCCTCCCACTTCACAACATATTTACACGATCAATATCATCTCGACTATGGCATATCAATCCTACGAATCATATGATCCTTGAATTGTGCCTAGTCCTTTGGAATTTGACGCACTAGGTGAAACTATGCCACTTAGTCCTGCAAAGGCCGCGTACGATGCTATCCATTTTTCCTCTCCTTCACCCGATGACCAACATATGTTGGCTTCTACCACTTACTCGTTTCCATCTTGGTTGGATTCCCTATCCTCTACTTTTTATTAAATCCTCTGTATTTTTCCATCAGACGAATCCATTATGGAAATGATTAGTATCGAAGAGGTACCTTGGGATGATAACCATCATCGTTCATCCTTTCTTCCTAGTTTGGATGACATTTAGAAGGATATACACTCTATCTTTCCTGACGGTGTTGTCAATTATCCCCAGTCTCCAATACTCACCCAAGACACCATCTCCGAGGGTAATTTGGTAAACATCTCTTCTACAATTTCTATCGACATATTGATCAAAGAAGGTATTGTGGAAAATGTTCATCTTGGTGCCAATTGTTCACCTGAGGAAGTGGAAGATTATAACACTTTGTTCAAAGAATTCCACAACATATTCTCTTGGATTTATGAAGAAATGTCAGGGATCGATCCATCGGTCGTTGTGCACGAGATCAAAAATTACCCAGGAATTACGAGATCATAAATTACCCAGGAAAAAAAACTTCACCCAGTTCATCCTAAGAAACCCATGGTAAGAAAGGCATAAGTTGAAAAACTATTGAAGTATGGTTTTATTTATCCTGTCCCCTTGACCGAATGGGTTTCTAACATTGTTCTGGTCACTAAGAAACAAGGGACCATTCGTGTTTGTGTCGATTATAGGGATCTCAATAAGGCTTGTCCCAAATAAAATTACCCTACACCTTTCATTAACCAAATTATTGATAATTGCACCGACAACATTATTTTTTCTTTCATGGATGGTTTTTTGGGAGACAACCAGATTGACATTCTAACGGATGATCAACATAAAACAACCTTAATTTTCCCTTGGGGGACGTTTTCTTATCAGAAACTACCTTTTGGTCTTAAAATCCCTGGAGCTACCTTCCAGCGGTCCATGTCGTATGCTTTCCACGACATCAAACATGTTGTGGAACCCTACCTCGATGATTTACCCGCTCATTCATTTCCTCGACGAGACCATATTGGTCACTTACGAACCATTTTTCTTCAATGCCAGTTTTACCACATCCATTTGAATGCTCATAAATGTATCTTCGTTGTAGAATCATACTGACTCCTTGGATTCGTCATCTCCAAATATGGGATTAGGGTGGATCCCTTAAAATTTAAATATATTCTCTCTTTACTCCCTCTCAACAATCTAACCCAACTACAAAGTTTGCAAGGGAAGGCAAACTTTCTTCACTGTTTCATTTGTAATTACGTTGAACTTACTAAAGGGTTTATGTGGTTGTTGCAGAATGACACTCCTTTTATCTAGGATGACACTGCTCAACTCTCTTTTGATTCCCTTAAGCATGCCTTAAGAAACACATTTCTCTTTCACCCACCATATTATTCAAGAGATTACATCTATTGGTTATGGAGCCTGATTATCTTCTTGATTCAGAGGTATTTGTTTTCAGCCGTGTTTATACCCCATGAAGACTTTACACCCCAGAATAATGTACACTCATCCATGTGGGGGAGTGCAGGGGAAGTTATAGTAAATATGGACCATTCATTATAAGGTCACAGATCCGATGATAGAAGTTATGTTAGGGTTTTTTTCCCTAGAAGGAAACCCTCTTTTATAAGGGAAATGTATTGCAGCTATGTATCATTGCGAATATTGTATTCTGAGTGAGGAGACTCTGAGAGAAAGAAGAGGAAGTTACAATGAGTTTGTTGTAGGTTGTATCCCTTCATTTGCTGGATAATAATAAAGCAAGGACCTGGAAATTTCTATGGTGGACGTATCCCACACTGGGTGAACCACGTATATCCGTGTCTCTATTGTATTGTGTATCTTTTTTGTTTTATTTTCACATTTATTTTATTTTATTTCTCTTCTATCCTGTTTTTATAACAACTGGTATCAAATAAAAAGGTAACTCATAGGAAAAGAGGGTTCCTGGTTCGAGTGGGAGCAATGGCGGAAGATGGAAAGTTTAGGGTCGATAAATTTAATGGCCAAAACTACTAGTTATGGAAGATGCAGATGAAATATTATTTATATCAGAAGGATTTATTCCTACCATTGGGTGGAATAGAAAAGAATCTGATGACCATGAAGGGATGAGAATGGGAGATTCTTGACAGAAAGGCTCTAGGAATGATACGACTGAGTCTGACATCGTTGATGGCTTTCAATATTTTGAAAGAAAAGACAACGAAGGAACTGATGGACACATTGGATAAAATGTATGAAAAAACCTCTCCGTCCAATAAGGTATTTCTAATGAAGAGACTATTTAATACGAAGATGTCAGAAGGTGGGTCTATTGCAGATCATTTAAATGAATTTAATATGGTTACTAATCAACTAAGTTCCATGAAAGTGGACTTTGATGATGAAGTCAGGGCTCTTATAATCTTGTGCTCATTGCTAGAAAGATGGAATGGCTTGGTCGTGGTTGTAAGTAACTCTGTCTCTAGTTCAAACACTTTAAAATTTGATGATGTTGTTGGTGTTATCCTTAGCGAGGAAATGCGATGGAAAAACATAGGTGAGACATCAGGTAATGCATTGAACATGGAGAACAGGGGAAGAAAAAAAGATAGAGGAAAGGGCTCAAGAAACCATGGGAATTCTAGGAAGGGAAGATCCAAATCCATAATTGGAAAGATAGAGTGTTGGAATTGTGGGAAGGAAGGACATCTGAAGAAATACTGCAGAGCTCCAAAGAAACAAAGAGATGGACAACAAGGGAAAAATCAGGAAGAAAATGTAACAGGTGATGTGTTATAAGATTCTTTGATTATTTCTGTAGATAATATTTCTGAGCCTTGGGTAGTAGATTCAGGGGCTTCATTTCATGCCACACCCGATAGGAAACATTTTATAGATTATGTTCAAGGTGATTTTGGACAGGTTTATTTGGGTGATGATGCACCATGCAAAATTGTTGGAATGGGAAAGGTAAAAATAAAGAAAAGGAATGGAAACCAATGGTTGTTGAAAGAGGTAAGACATGTTCCATATCAAAGGAAAAATCTAATTTCAAAAGGGAAGTTGGTAAGTGAAGGTTGTATATCCATATTTACAGATAAGGTGTGGAAGGTCACCAAAGGATCATTGGTGATAGAAAAAGGAGAGAAGGTAGGTACATTGTATTTGTGTACTGGTAATATTGACTCTTCTGTCTCTTTAGATTCTACAGGAGTGGATACAACACTATGTCATCATAGGCTTGGACACATGAGTGAGAAGGGGATGAAGATCACAAAAGAAATTTGTTTCCATATCTTAAACAAATTGATTTGGATTTCTGTGAGCATTTTGTTTATGGCAAACATAAGAGAGTAATATTTCTTAGAGTCAGAAAATAAAAGAAGAGTTGAAGGTTAGAGCTTATGCATATTGATGTATGGGGACCAACTCAGGTATCGTCTCTTGGTTGCTCTTGTTATTATGTTACTTTTATTGATGATGCAACTAGAAAAACTTGGGTTTATTGCATTCGACAAAAATATGATGTTTTTGATACTTTTAAGAAATGGAAATCTTTGGTTTAGAGTGAGATAGGAAAAAGGTTAATATCAAACAATGGAGGTGAATATTGAAGCAAGGAGTTTGATGATTACTTTTCATACCATGGGATTCTTAGAGAGAAGACAGTTCCAAGAACACCACAAGAAAATGGTGTGTCAGAAAGGATGAACAGGACAATCATGGAACATGCAAGGAGTATGAGATTGCATGCTGATTTTCCCTTCCATTTATGGGCATATGTTGTAGATATTGTTGTTTACTTAATAAACAGAGGACCTTCAAGCTCTTTGGATAGTAGAATTCCAGAGGAAGCATGGACATGTAAAAAGGTAAACTATTCTTTTTTGAATACTTTCAGTTGTGAATCATTTGTCCATATTGATAAAGAAAATAGAACAAAGCTTGAGGATAAATCCAAGAAGTGTACCTTTATTGGATACTGTGTTAATGATTTTGGTTATCTCTTATGGGATTATGAAAATAAAAAAATAATTAGGAGTAGAGATGTCATATTCAATGAGAAGGTCATGTACAAATATCAGTTGCAGGAAAAGAAATAGGAAAAAGAAAAACTAGAATACACAGTGCTTGATGAGATCACTGAAAAATAAATTCCAAAGGTACCAGAAAATAAAAATGTACAACAACAAGATCAAAAGGTAACTCAAACTACTGTAAGTTTTGTTAGAAGATATACCGAGTTAAGTAGATACCCTGAATGATACTCTCCTTCATTGTATTATTTATTGTTGATTGATTATAATGAACCAGAATGTTATGAAGAGGCAATGCAGGTAGACACCAAAAATAAGTGGGAGAAAGGAATGAAAGAGGAAATGGATTCCTTAGTAAATAATTAGACTTGGGACTTGGTACAGTTGCCTACAAGAAAAATAACATTTCATAATAAATGGGTTTACAAGTTGAAGGAAGAATATGGAGGTAAAAAGTGGTACAAGGCTAGACTTGTTGTAAAGGGGTTTGCACAAAAGAAAGGTATAGATTTTGATGAAATATTTTCTCCTATTGTTAAAATGAATTGAATTAGGACTATTTTAAGTCTTGTGGTAGTAGAAGATTTGCATCTTGAATAGTTATAAGTAAAAACATTTTCTTCGTGGGGATTTGGAGGAAGAAATTTATATGCAGCATCCACAAGGGTATGAGGTCAAAGGGAAGGAGAATTTGGTATGCAAATTGAAGAAGAGATTGTATGGCCTAAAGCAAGATCCAAGGCAGTGGTATTTTAAGTTTGATATGTTTATGATAGAACAAGGTTATAGTAGATGTCATTCTGATCACTGTGTTTATTTTAAAAGGCTAGAAAATGGAAGCTATATTATCTTTCTATTCTATGTAGATGGCATGCTTGTTGCAGGGTCTAATATGCAGGATATAAATGTGCTCAAGAAGAAATTATCTAATTCATTTGCAATGAAGGATTTGGGTGCTGCAAAGAAAATCCTTGCTATGAGAATAACATGAGACAAGAAAAAACGCAAATTGACATTGTCTCAGGGTGAGTACATATAGAAGGTGTTGGAGAGGTTTAGAATGCAGAATGAAAAACCAGTTAGTACACCTTTGGCCAACCATTTCAAATTAACTAAGGAAATGTGTCCCAAGACACAAGAGGAGATAAAATACATGTCCAGGGTCCTTTATTCATCAACATTTGATAGCTTTAAGTATGCGATGGTTTTCATAAGACTAGATATTGCACATGTAGTGGGAGTTGTGAGAAGGTATATGAACAATCCAGGTAAAGAAAATTTGGGAGGAATTAAAGTAGATTATAAAGTATTTGAGAAGTACTACTGCTCATGCATTATGTTTTGGAGGTCCAGACATTTTTCTATAGGGATATGTTGATTTAGATATGGCAGGTGATAAATATAGCAGGAGGAGCATGCCAGGGTATGTTTTTACTATAGGTGGAACAAAAGTAAGTTGGATTTTGAAACTGAGAAAGGTTGTTGCACTTTGAAAAATAGAAGCAGAGAATGTTGTTGCTATAGAGGATAGTAAATAAATGATTTGGTTACATAGGTTTATGGAGGAATTGGGAAAGAAGCAAGGGAATAGTGGGTTGTACTGTGATAGTGAGAGTGCCATTCATCTTCCAAATAACTCAACCTTCCATTCGAAGACTAAACATATACAACTCGGGTACCATTTCATACGATCCATCTTGGAAGATGGACATTTGAATTTGGAAAAGTTACACAGTAGCCAGAATCCTGCAGACATGTTAACAAAGGGAGTAACCAGGGAGAAACTGAGTTCCTTCTCAGTTTCGATTGGTCTTCAAGCATGAAGGTGAAATGAGAAATTTTCCAGGTCCAAGAAGGATCATAGTCCAACATATACAACATCGATGGAGTTGTTGAGATCAGTCTCCAAGTGGGATATTGTTGGTTGTGGAGCCTGATTATGTTCTTGATTCGGAGGTCTTTATTTTCATCCATGTTTATACCCCATGAAGACTTTACACCCCAGAAGAATGTAAACTCATCCACACGGGGGAGTGTAGGGGGGGTTACCCCCCCCCTGTGGGGTTCGGGGGCAACCGGGCCCCCGAAGGAAAATTTGCCTTGTAAATTTATATTGTAATTTCATAGTAAATCTGGATAGTTCATTATAAGGTCACAAATTTGATGGTAGAAGTTATGTTAGGGTTTTTTTCCCTAGAAGGAAACCCTCTTTTATGGGGGAAATGTATTGTGGCTATGTATCATTGCAAATATTATATTCTGAGTGAGGAGACTGTGAGAGAAATAAGAGGAAGTTACATCGAGTGTGTTATAGGTTGTATCCCTTAATTTGTTGGATAATAATAAAATAAGGACCTCGAAATTTCTCTGGTGGATGTAGCCCACACTGGGTGAACCACGTATATCTATGTCGCTATTGTATTGTGTATATTTTGTGTTTTATTTCCGCATTTGTTTTATTTTATTTCTCTATGATCTTTCTTTTATAAAAACATCCTTTATTTGGTTGCCTCTACTACCACTATTTCTATGGTGTTAGTTCAAGAGGATACTAACGGTGATGCACATGTGATCTATTATTTGAGTAAGAGTCTATCCAATCCCGAGCTCCGATATTCACATGTTGAAAAGTTATCTTTGGCTGCAGTTATTGTCATCCAGATGTTTCTCCATTACATCCTGTTACGCACTACCAAGGTCATTGCATAATCGAACCCCATGTACCATGTCTTAAGTCGTCAAGTAGTTGGGGGAAAATATTCCAAATGGATCCTTATTCTCCAAGAAATTGATCTTGAGTTTGTCAAATCAAAAGCTAAAAAATCGTTGGTCTTTGCGGAATTGATATGTGATCTTCCCTATACTGATGGGGTTATTGAGCCCAGTGATTATCTTCCTCGTGAATCCTTGTTCCTCATTAGTATGTTCGACCCTTGGTACATAGATATTCTTCTCTATATCCAAACCCAATGTTTTCAACCAAACATCCCACGTGACGAACACCATCGTATCCGACACCATTCTAAATTCTACCTCATCATTGATGAAACTTTGTAACACCATGGAATTAATACTATCCTACATCATTGTTTAACCCAAGATGAGGCTGGACAAGTTTTAAATGACTATCACCTTGGAGCTTGTGGAGGTCATCTTTCAGGGATGGCTACAACCCATAAAATCTTATGTGTCAGTTATTTTTGGCCTTCTATATTCAAATATTGTATTGAGGTCGTCAAACGATGCCCACCCTATCAAATCTTTCAGAAAAAAGCACATACCCACCCTGATCTGCGACATCCCATTGTTTTCGTCGACCCCTTTGCAAAATGGGGCATCAATTTTATGTAATGTAATCCCACCTCAGTCGGAGGGAATGGTTATATCATCGTTGTCATCAATTACTTTACTAAATGGGTTGAGGATATGCCTACATTTATTAACGATGTTCGTATTGCAACACACTTTGTTTTTAACCACATCATAACTCGATTTGGTGTCCCACAAGCTATTGTCACTGATCATGGCTCACACTTCCAAAACTAGATGATGAGTGGGTTTCATGTCAAGTTGGGTTTTTTCCATGAAAACTCATACCCATACTATCCTCAAGCAAACAGATAAGTTGAAGCCATAAATAAAGTCCTAAATACCATGCTCCAACGCATGGTGGGAACAAACAAAACCTCTTGGCACTTGCAACTTTTCTCTGCAGTATGGGCCTATCACACTTCGTTGAAAACTGGAACTGGATTCACACCATTCCAGTTGGTCTATGGTATAGAAGCGGTGTTACCAATCGAATGTGATATCCCTTCGTTGAAACTTACCATGGAACTCCTACCTCACACTTCTATTTAAGAAGAACGACTCCTGTATTTAACTAAGTTGGATGAAACACATCACAATGTTACTCTCTTTAACGATACGTATGAAAAAAATTGAAAATTCAATATGACAAATCCATCCAACCTCATGCTTTTGCAGAAGGAGATTTGGTCCTAGTTTATGATCACGCTCACAATAAGCTGGGGACAGGAAAGTTATAACATTTGATGGGCCTTATATTATAAAA
Organism: Picea engelmannii; assembly: GCA_009831015.1. Classification (NCBI taxonomy): domain Eukaryota; kingdom Viridiplantae; phylum Streptophyta; class Pinopsida; order Pinales; family Pinaceae; genus Picea; species Picea engelmannii. Next base: position 40,354 of record ML841064.1, read on the forward strand.
CATTTTCTACACAGAGGCATGTACGAGTTAGTCTAATACGATGGAATATCTCTCAGTGAGACCCGAAATGGGCTTTACCTCAAGAAGTACTATGCATAGAATATCTTGCATGTGTGCTTTGTAATTTATTGTACTATATACTTTTGACTTGGTGTGTTTTTTATTTTTTGCATGCACAAGTTTTGTCTCATCTGCTTATACTTTGTCTTGTGATGGCATGCGTAGATGAGATCTCCCTTTCCCATCTTTTTTAGGTTTGCGGATGGCGCTAATCGACACACCTAGAACATTTCTCTTACAACTTGGATCATCTACCACTCTGGTGAGTTGGTGAGTTCAGGAGGCATCTGCCTCAGATTTGTGACCAATAACATGGAATAATATCACGTCGTCATCAGAATCTTAACCGAAGCCTCCTCTCTACGTATAACTCATTTGATTATTAACCTATACTCCCAACTCATTGTCTATCAACTTAATCAGGAGTATTAAGTTCGCAACCCAGTCTGACTATGTATCCACCTAACAGTTCACTGTCTCAAAATATTGTTTGATTTTATCTAATACAGACACATACCGAGAGAACTCAATACCACTTTAGATTCATTAGCTAATTACATGTTGGATCAATATCTTGCGCATAGATAAAACATTTTTGAAAAACATAAAACATATGAACACAAAAACATCACATAAGATACAATGTAACATTGTTAAGAACCAAATATCAATATAGCATAGAAAATCCTTAGAAAAAGTACTCAA
>ML841065.1:0-12491 GCA_009831015.1 Picea engelmannii
CTTTGATATATATATTGTGTAAACAGTTACAACAAAAGACTCTTGTTTCTATATTTCTCTCACCACTTTGTGCACACATTCACGCAACTAGTCTGACATCATTGGGGAACCACAGAACCCCCGTCGTTCACGATGCTTGCTAAACCTCCCGCCTATCTTAGGGGGAGTATCTGGTCGTACCCGCTCATCGGTACCTACTTCACACACTCCTGTGAGTGCTACTATCTTAGGATCAAATTTTCTTGGTTCTACCTTACTGGGGTCAACTTCCCAAGGTCACTTGTCCACTCGCTCTCCTTTACACGGAAGCGGGGGACCCACTTCCTCTCAAGGAGGGAGCACCAACCCACCTAGTCCCCATCAAGGGTCAGGTTCACAACACAATATGGCCAGAACTAACATTCCCACCCCACTACAGATGCCATACTTGGCCTCTCTCAACATACTGGATCTCACCAAGCTGACCAATGATCCTATATTGCATGATGCCACATGGCCTGCAATGCCAACAAAACTTCCTTCAGACATCCCAAAGTTTGAAGGAAAGGCAGGGGATGACCCCGCCAACCATGTTATGACTTTTCATCTATGGTGTTCTTCTAATAGCATCATGGATGATTCCATCAGACTGCGACTTTTTCAACGCACACTTACTGGCCCATCAGCCAAATGGTATGTCGAAGAAAAATCTGGGTCCCATGGGACCTTTGAGTCATTGGCCAAAGCCTTCTTGACATTTTTCCAATTACCCATCTGCCATGACAACGGTCTTGAACTACTTTCTAACTTCAAGAAGACCTCATCCACCCACATCGCTGACCACATTCATGAGTGGCATAGGCGACGTAGTTTGTGTAAAGCAGAAACCACCAAGCAACAGTGCCTTGATTGGTTTCTTAGATCACTTGTCTCTCTACTTGGAAAGGATGTTGCTTCCACCTTCCCACAATCTGAAGAGGAAGCCATTAGTAAGGCCCAAAAATATGACGTTATATACGCACAGTCAAGGTACTTGTTCATGGTACTTTCTGATCTTCCAAAACCTGTGCCATTTGGCCAAGACAAACCTGGGATGTCGCACTCAACCGACGGACTAATAGGTGCCACCACACACCATAGTCCACAACCCCAACCACCACCGATGTATGGAACACCTCAATACCCACCTGCATATGGGGGCACTCCTTATTACCCCCCACCACCTTATCAACAACCATATCCACTTGCTATACCTCCACTTATCAGTGGACCACCACAGGCACCTCCCATACATTCACCTCGTCCAGCCACTAGTGGTACTCCCTCAACATCATCTTATAGTACTAGTGAAAACACTCCGCCTTCCTATGTACCTTATGGATCGGTACCACCACAAAATCCATACTTTCCATTTCCAAGTCCTCCACAACCCATGGCTCCCCCACACCCACATGCGGGGGTAAATTTTGTTCAACCATCGGCTGCTCAACAATATCAAAATTTCGAACAGTTAAACACAGCCAACCCAACTCATCCTTCGAACAATGCCAGGAAGAAAGAACGGAACAAGAATAATAACAACCCTGGTCAAGGCGGGAATCAACCACCACAACACCAACCCACTGGGGGAAACCAGAACCAAGGGAACCAAAACCCCCAAGGGAGCAATAACAACAAACGCCCAGGGCAAAATAATGTTAAAACCATCCACCCTTGTTCTCTTTGTGGCGATTTCGTTCATTACACTCACCATTGTCCCCATATCGCTGATTTCAAAAGGTTGAAAGACTCAGGGAGTCTTCCCCATACCCCTGCACAAACAACCCCTCAGCATGCACCACAACATTATGTGCAACAACCTCCTCCCGATGTGCTGCAAAATCCTATCCCACATCAAGGTGTGATAAACACCCAACATGACACGCAACATCCCCCACCTCAGGTGGGCCAGTACCATAACCCTAACAATCCAGCAGAGCGAACAATTCTCCTCACCAGCGAGGAAGAAATTCTTCTACAAACACGCAATCGTCAGTATCAGTCATCAGCTGAGTCTACCCCTATCTCTCCAGAGACAAACCCTATACCGACGGGACCCCCGTTGGTGATCCCTCGCCCTTCCACTGAACCACCATTACGCATCCCTCGCATCCCCTTGCGCAGGAATGTTCAAAATCCACAGGCCAGGGCCGCTCATAATTATAGCTTGGTTGATGACTTAGCACAATCCCCGGCTGCCATGTCAGTTTTGGAAGTCCTCCAGACTTGTCCAACACAACGGAAATCACTACTTTCCGCCTTAGGGGTAGTAGACCCTGCTGATACTCGACTCATCACCTTTGACCTCGATAGCTGTGAACCTCGTCTTCCTGCTTTGGTCGCTATTCAAATACCGGTAAAAATACAGAACATCACAGTTCATCGGTGTATCATCGATGAAGGTGCATCTACATGCATCATGTCCAAAACAGTATGGCAGAAACTGGGTTCCCCATAACTCATACCCTCCGCCATCAACTTAAGAGCTTATGACAGACGACCATCATCTCTTGAAGGGCTCTTCCAAAATGTCCCCGTTGAACTCGGAGGAAAAATCGTTCTCATTGATATCGAAGTTATCGATGCTCCGCTCGATTACAATATCTTGTTCGGACGTAGCTACATGTATGCTATGAAGGCAGTGGCATCATCCGTCTTTTGCACAATCATGTTCCCCCACAATGGAAAGAATGTAACCATCGACCAAGTCTCACATTATGAGGCAAACCCATCTGCCAATCTCGATAACATTCTTCCGCTCAGTCACACCAACCACGACACATACCCACTCGTAGAGATGGGTCCTGGGATCTTCAAAGATCCATCCTTGTTAGGGACGTACTATGGAGCACCACCACTCCTTCCCCATAATCAAGTATGCATCGTCTCATATAAAGAAACTCACACGGAGGATGCTCGTCTTCCTCAGGAGGCTTCAATCATCCCTGACATCTCAATAGTCGCAGAACCACTCCCATCGGAGCCTTCTGTGCAATCGTAGACCTCAACAGTCCACGAATCCACATCCCCCCAAGGGAGTAATCCTGTTTGGGAGACACTTCCCCCACCTCTCACTCAAATTTCCTTATTTTACCCCCCACCAGGTATAGAATCTTTCCAGGTAGCCGCAACGCTCACACTACCCAATATGGTGTTAGCAATCCCAGTTTGGTATTTACATCCACCTGAGATGGTCCCTCGCCCATCCCTTCCCCCACAGGAAGGTCTCCCAATGACGATTCCCGTCCTCACCCCCACCACCCCCATACTCCCTACCCCCCCTACTCTAGCTGGGGGCAGGAGGAAGAAGAAGGATCCCACAACTCCACTTCCTCCATGCATCCCACCACCTTGCGCACTTTGTGAGAAAGAGGGCCACCAAACCAACAATTTCCCATCCCTACCTGAATTACGGAATTTGATTCCACTCAATCAAACTCCCACAACAACCATTACTAATGCTATTACTACTACCACCCAACCTTCCAGTAGTAAAGGGATGAGGACCAAATTCGCGTGTGCCATCTGTTCCGAATACGACCATTATACCCATCACTGCCCAACACTGCAACGCTTTCGGCAGACATTAGCGACGGTACGCCAGAACGTCCAGAACAACCCACGCCCTGCTACGTACTCATCCAACATCACTGACATTCACTATGTAACCACTACAGTCAATGAACGTATGAGATGCCCTTGCTCTCTCTGCGATTCATCGACTCACTTTACATACCAGTGTCCGATGATCCTCGCATACAGGAAACGTCAATTGACCCTGCGTCGCCAACCCGCAACGGCGGTAATTGACATTCCTTAGTCACTCGAGGATCTCCATATCATTTCTCCAGAACCCGAGGCACTCCCAACGCCTCCATGGTTCTTACATGACATCTCTGAGGATTTACCCCGCAACCCCCCCAACTCTCCTGCTCATTCCCCTGCGGAGATTCTCCATCCAACCACCACGGGTACCCCTCAGTGTTTCAACATATGGCTTATGTCGAGTGAACCCTCATCATCTGCTATAACCACTCCCCTTGCTTCTTCGACAGGGGGCAATCACACTGGCATAGAGATAATTCCTCACGATCCATCATATTCCCGTCGTTTCCAATGCAACGAGGAAATACTGGAAGAGCTACAGCGCCCAGAATCTCCCTGGGACGCACTACATCATCGTGCACTCTTCCTTCCACAGGAAGCCCTCATGCCTCCAAACCAAAACCCCATTTACGCGGTCGAGACCAAAGATTTTATCCTGTCCGGGCCTATCAATTGGTTCAACAATCCCATTCCTGCCCCCGACGCCTTTGAAGAAGGTAATATGGCTAACATTTCCCCCACCATCAAAATCGAAATTTCCATTAAAAAGGGCATCGTCGAAGAAATCATCATTGGAGCCACTTGCACTCCATAGGAAATCGCCGCATACAAAGCCCTCTTCCAGGAATACAGGGATATCTTTGCCTGGTCATACACGGAGATGCTTGGCCTCGACCCATCTATTGTCGAACATCGCATCGACACCTGGCCAAACATCACACCAGTTTTCCAGAAACAGTGACCACTACACCCATCTAAAGTCGCAACTATCAAAGATGAAATCGATAAATTACATACAACCGGGTTTATTTACCCCATCGCTTACACTTCATGGGTTTCCAACCCTGTACCCGTCGATAAAAAACAGGGCACTATTCGCGTCTGCACAGACTTTCGCGATCTCAATAACACATGTCCAAAAGATAATTTTCCAATGCCTTTCATCGATCAAATCATCGACGACTGTGCTGGCCATGAGGCTCTCTCCTTTATGGACAGATTCTCTAGCTATAACCAAATTCAAATCCACCTAGCCGATCAGTACAAAACCGCGTTCATTACCCCGTGGGGTAATTTCGCATACCGTGTCATGCCTTTCGGCTTAAAAAATGCTGGCGCAACCTTCCAGTGGGCTATGACATACATTTTTCACGATCTAGCTGCAATCATTCTCGCCTACTTGGACGACCTCACAGATCGATCCAAGAAACGCACCCAACATCTCAATGATTTACGAATCATCTTTCAACGGTGTCATCAATACAACATCCGCTTGAACCCTCTCAAGTGTGTGTTTTGTGTCACCGTCGGGCGACTCCTCAGTTTTATCGTTTCCCAAAGCGGTATTACCGTGGACCCCCTCAAAGTCAAATCCATCACCGAAATTCCACCTCCTCGGAATTTACGACAACTGTAGAGTCTACAGGGCAAAGCTAATTTCCTCAGATGCTTTGTTCCAGATTACGCCATACACACAAATGGTTTCCTTCACTTACTTCATCACGACATCCCCTTTCACTGGGACGACTATGCCCAACAGTCATTTGACGATCTCAAAGCAGCGCTTTCAAATGCACCTTTAATTAGTGCACCTGACTATAATCGCGACTACATCCTCTACGTATCAGCATCAGCTGTATCAGTAGCCGACGTCCTCGTCCAGCTCGGAGATGACAATCATGAACATGTCATTTACTACGTTAGTAAGAACCTCTCGGGACCACCCTTGAAGTATAAACATGAAGAAAAGCTTTCTCTTGCAGTTGTCCTCACAGTCCAGAAACTGTGCCATTACATTCTGCTTCGCACCACAAAGGTCGTCGCAAATTCAAACCCTATGCAATATTTTCTCAGCCGTCACCAAGTTAATGGCAAATTCGCTCGATGGATCGTTATCCTCTAGGAATACGACCTCGATTTCTCAACACCTAAGAGTAAGAAGGCCCTCGTTCTCGCCAAACTTGTCACGACCCTTCCCTCTGAAACACCTAGCACCCCCGTCAATACTGACTTTCCTGACGAACATCTCCTTCACATCGCCTTAGATGATCCTTGGTATGGTGACCTCCTCATCTACCTACGAACTCAAAATTTCGGTAACCATTTATCACGAGATGATCGTCGGCGTATTCGCCATCAGGCCCCCCGCTATCTCCTCATCAGAGACATCTTATATTGATGAGGCGTCGACACCATTCTTCGTCGTTGCCTGACTATTGACGAAGCCGACAGAGTCTTAAACGACTGCCACAACGACGCTTGTGGGGGCCACCTTTCGGGTATATCCACGGCTCAGAATATTATCTGAGCCGGTTACTTTTGGCCTACCTTATTTCACGATTTCATTCATGCCGTGAAACGATGTGAGCAATGTCAGCTCTATGCCAACAAAGCCCGTGCTCCCCCCGCTCTTCTTCACCCTGTCATTACCGCGGGCCCCTTTTGTAAATGGGGCATCGATTTTATGACTTGTAATCCCCCCTCCAGCAATGGTCACAAATACATTGTTGTCTCCGTTGATTACTTCACCAAATGGGCCGAAGCTATGCCCACTTTCAACAACACCGCTGACACTGCAATGCGCTTCTTCTTTAACCACATCATATCCTATTTTGGCGTACCACTCCAACTTGTTTCCGATCATGGGAAACACTTCGAGAATGAGATCTTCGTTGAACTCTCCTCTCGGTTAGGCTTCTCTCATGAGTTTGCCTCACCATATTACCCTCAGTCAAACAGACAGGTTGAGGCAGTGAACAAAGTCCTCAAGACCATGTTACAGCGCACGGTTAATAAACATAAAAACAATTGGCATCATATGTTATTTTCCATGCTATGGGCTTATCGAACGACAGTGAAGACCACTACAGGTTTCACGCCATTTCATTTAGTCCATGGGGTCGAGGCAACTCTTCCCATCGAGTGCGAAATTCCCACCCTTCGCACCGCAATCGAGCTATTACCTGACACTTCTCCAATGGAGCAGCGCTTGCTGAACTTGGAGTCACTGGATGAAGATCGTTGATCTTCATTACAGAACAACGAGGCAGCTAAAAAATGATCCAAAGCTACCTTTGATCGCCATGTCAACCTTCGATCATTTCGTGAAGGCGACCTTGTCCTGGCCTATGATATCGCTCATGATACCTTTGGCCATGGAAAATTCGAATCACTTTGGCATAGCCCTTACATCATCCAACATTGCCTCACCAAAGGCGTATACATCCTTGCCTCCCCCGAAGGCTTCTCACTCAAGGAACCCGTCAATGGGTTATACCTCAAGAAATTTTATGCTTAGAAGTAGTCATTCTACTTTAGGTTATTTTTTCTTGTTTAGTGTTTTTAATCTTTTTTTCCGACCCTCTCATCTAAACTATCCTTTGTGCTATTGACAGATGCTTCCTCCACCAGCCTACCACATTGGGTACGCCGACGACGCTAGCCGTTGGACACAAAATATCGCTTCGGCGGCTTGGGCTTTATATACCCCCTCACATGAAATGCTACATTCAAGCGGCATCTGTTTGGGACCAGAAACCAACAACCAAGCCGAATACACTGCGGTCATTGGTCTCCTGGCCGACGCCCAGCATCATCATATTCATCACCTTAGCATCTTCCTCGACTCTCAACTAGTCATTCTCCAACTCAACAATGTTTACCGTGTACGCGATCCGTGCCTCTTTCGCAAATACTTGCAGGTTAGATTATTATCTCGACATTTTGATTCCATTACATTTACACATATTCCAAGACAATTGAATCAAACAACAGATGAAATAGCTAACATGGTGTTAGATTGGCATATATCACATCAAGCTACACATACATAAAACATCACCTACATCCTGTCACAACATATAGATAAAATCGACAACATCATCATCAACAACAAAAAACATATGTAAACAACATCAAGATCTCAAAAATGTGTATACTCATATATATATATATCAAGGCCTGTCCGGCCATCCAAATGTTTACATACAAAAAATACATATGCCCGCAGGCCAGTGCCACACCTCGGTACAAAATCGGCTCACCAGCCTATATACAACAAAAACCGGTATACAATATACATCCATCAGGGTGCCTCTATCACACCCCCAGCTGCTCCTCCCTCTGGAGGCGGTGGTGGCCCACCCCCACCTGCCCCAGGCGGTGGTGGTGGAACACCTGCAGGACCCTCCTGCCCCGGCGACATGCTTCCACTAGTCATCGCGGCGAGCACAACTGCTCGTCGCACTATACCACGCCATGGTGGCGATAATCCTATACACTGCTCTAGGAATCCCTCGTCTTGGATGCGGATCCACATACCCTCAGACACGTCTTGTAACACTGTCTCAAGACGACGACATATATCATCAAAATCTACTCCGGCTGCCGTCGGAGGAGCATGTGATGGCCCTACACCAGGATCGTCGAACCGACGCCTCCTAGCTTCCCTCTCGGGCTCTGCTAGTCGCCCTGCGACCTCATCCCGCCGAGGCCTCTCTCCACGTGGTAGTCTCTCCAGCTCTCGCTGAACCGATGCTCTCTGCAACTCCACCTCGCACCCGTGAGGTGCCAAATCTGCACAGGCAGAAAACAACAAAGAAACGATCATATCAACATCTATATGACATATGAACTGGTATATCAAAACATAACATAAGCCAAAACCATACACAAACTCAACGTACCTCGATGGTCAAAAGCCTCCCCAAGAGGCAACACCATGTCCGGGTCCTCCCGAAAGTCAACCCCAGCATAGGGGTATCGAAGTATCACTTGCGGCATCTGCCGCCATATCTGCGCCGCCTGCACGGTAAAGTAATGCCCACCTTCGCCACCACCGTGGCGAACCAACACTGCAGACCACCACCTCAAGCGCGGCTCTCATGCCCCTAGCGCCTCGAGTAGAACCCTTGGGCACAGCATCGGTACCCTCTCCAAGAACCAGGCTACCAGGATCGAGCCGAACGCGAACTCTCCGGTACCTATGGATCGACATTGATCCAACTGCGCGATCATCCACGCATGTAAAGTCAACCCCCATGCAAACTTCTCATGGCCCACCACCACCCTCTCCAGCACCAGTAGCTGGCCACCACTAATCCGTTGGGTCGCCAGTGACCCATACACGCGAACAATCATCGCCGCTATGCAATGATGCGTCAGGGAATCCAGACCACTAACACTCACTGCAGTCCCAGACATGTAGTTCTCGGCTGAGCAATATTGCTCGGCGATCTCCCGCAGGTGTGTGTCCCTCGACAACACAGGCTCTGCCGGTAGAGGCGTTCCCTGGAAGGGGAGCCCAGTCAAAAAATAGACATCCTCCACCGCAGTGAAGGGGATCTTCTCTCCTTGCACGAGGAAGCAGTGCAGATATGGACTCCACATCTGGAGCAGGAACTACAGTAAAAACTCCTATGCCCGTATCAACGGGCACTCAAAAAACATTAGCAACCCACAGGTTGCTAAAGCAGCTCGCAGAGCAGGCCCTGCATTGGCCACAACATCTCGCAATTGCAACCAATCTCGCTCACGCCATCGAACATCCATAGTCAATGCTCGCCACCTGCACACAACACAAAGTCCTTTATAAGCTTATGCAAACATCCAATGCATAAAAAAGACTCATCTTTCTCCCCCCAACCTTGTCCCAAAGCCGTGGTTTTCTTACTCACAGGCGCGCACGTATGCGCGCCTATTCACTATACAGGCGCGCACATATGCGCGCCTGTTCACTATACAGGCGCACAAAAATGCGTGCCTGTTCACTGCATAGGCGTGCTCATAAGCGCGCCTGTCCATCATACAGACGCGCTCACGAGCGCGCCTGTCCAACTCACAGACATGCAATAGGGCGTGCCTGTCCACCTCACAGGCGCGCCTCTAGGGTGCGCCTTAAATTCCCACTCACGTGCACCTCGGCACGTCTATTCTATGGACAGGCGCACACATATGCGCACCTTCCACTGAATCGACTGCGCATGTGGGCCCACATTCTATAAAAATTCCCCTTAAACCCCCTGTACGCCCCCCCGTACCTACCCTGCCCAAAAATTGGAAACCTATTTCTATGCAGGATGATCAGACCACTAACCTGATACTCGCACACCGTCGATCGGATACACCGTGCTCCCTAAAACTCCAAATCTCCTCTTCAATATGCTCGTCCAGTCACTGTAGCAGCAGGTACAAATGAGGTGGCAATGTGGGCCCTACAACTATATATAGGCCTTTTGCCAAACTTCCACTCAACATTCCGGGAGCCCAAGGTGTCCATTTTTCAAACCGTCTTCAGCCACGGGATCAACGTCCCGCCACCTACATCATATCCGTCCCTGGGTCACTTTTCATCCTGAGCCCCCGAGGCACCTTTTTTTCATATCATGGTCAGGTACGCACGTGCATTGTCACATTTGTCAAATACATGCTCATATCTTTGATTCTCTTCAGATATTGTTCACTTTGGGTATTTGGTTGTTCTGTGCGCAAGTACTTGCTCATCGGTCATCAACATCATCCCTTCAGGTATATCTTCAACACTGGCATGTAGTCTTCCCCTGTTGCACTGCATTTACATTTTCCAGTCATACCCTCTGATATTTGCCTTTATGATCCTCATTCCCGGATCTGCAGTACCCACACCTCCATTCTGCATCTTCGGTGCTGTAACCTGGTAGCATTCTCACCCACATGAGTTGTCCCATTCATAGCACCTTTTGGCACTTTTGACACTCATGTTGTTCCTCATTACCCTTTAGGGATGGGAGTCCCGATAGTCTTTCATCATGTTGCAGATCAACCACATACTTCTTCTCCTCATTTTGCTAGCTTCCCATATGGACTCCGAGATCATCGCTTTATGGTTCTATTCTTTTTACCTACATCTCCGCAGGATCATGAACCCTCCATTTCATCCACCATCAGTTTGCCCATCTGCAAATCTGTATTCATTTCACCTACCTCATACAGAAACTCACCAATGGGGCCCCCACCCTTCATCTGTTTTCCAAGAAATTTCTGCCCTCCCTGGGGCACTCGTTTCACACTGGGGCACCTGTTTATGTATTTGTGCATTTTTCCCATATTATTTATTTATTGTACAAACGCCTTTATTTTCAGTCATTTCCTTTTGTCATCACCGTTGGCGACTTGCTTCCTTTTTTTGGCCATACGCAACCCATGTCACCCTTGGTTGGAGCATTGCTTCTCATCTCCCCTTGCCGGCATCGTCCATATATTCAGAGCACTATACATGTCATTTACCTCTGTCCTCTGAATTTGTTCACCTTGCCCCGCCTCTGGCACAACTTACCACTAGTCTTGTCGTCCCCCTGGCACTCAACCTTGTTACACGGTTGTGACCACTTTTCCAGCTCATACATCCTCCAACCAAGGGCAGTCTTGAGTCTTCCCACTTCTTGACTTCATCCATGTACCTTTTCCACTTCCTCACCTCAATAGATTCTATGAAGCCCTTTGCTTCTGGGAGTCGCGTTCCCCTTTTGTCGACAACAACACACTTTTTCCAGAAGGGCGACAATATCTTGATTCTCATTCTTCATTTAATGAGAGATCTCGGACAGCACAGGGTGAAACATCATTGCTCCCTGCTGTCGTTGGCCCCCATAACATTCGACGTCAACACTTTCTCATGTTATGGTGGGTCTTACTTTGCGACTATTGCAGTTCTTTTTATCATTTATCAAAGACCTCTGAACCTGGTAGGGCCATCAATGCCCACATCATCGTCGCTGCTTATTACCGTGATCATTACTTGTTGTTCAGAGTATATTCCTTTGCAAAATTGTCTTCTGCCTTTATTAAATACCACCCCCAAGGGTGCTGCAGTCATCTACACCAACACTTCCGTCATCTTTTGTTAGAGTTACATAACACGAGCATGGGGCATGCCCGCCTCGTTTGTACACAGTTGTATATTGTTACGCACCTTATGGAAGGTCAGGTTCTACCGGTTCCTTTCTTCTCCAACGGATCGCTCTAAACGGTCTCGCTATTGCTCTCTCTTACAACACCATTCTCAGTAAAAGAAACATTGATGGATTTCGGCTATACATATTCTCCTAACCTCATCCATCAGGGGGCATCTGTTATCACTGAAATTTCGTCCGCACATGGCGACAAGAACTCAGCATCATCAAAACAGGAATGAAGTCATTCATGGCATTGAATTAATTTCATAGCATTGCAAAAGGGCCAAAAACTATACAAAGTAACAAAAATTGAAGGGCGCTTTACAGAAATTGGGTGCGCGTGCATAGGCGCATAACAGGAACGTACAATGCGCGCATGCGCGCACGACGCGCGACTGTTGGCGCAAAAACCCATGCACCTTCTAAACAACACATTTATGGAATTGGTCAGCCTCCCAACCACTAATGGATCAACTCCCAAGCCGATTTGACTCCCAAATCTGAGATGAATCCGCATGGTAGGCTGGTCAAATACCTAAATAAGCCCTAAAGAGCCCCTTTTCACACCTCAAAGGAGTTACATAATCACCCAATGCTATGCTATAAAAATCCACGAGGAAACATCATTTTCTCAAGGAATTTCATGTAATGTTATGCTGCTTAGATTGTTTTAAGGACTCACTCCTTGACAATAACACATTAGCACCATTTCATTGA
>ML841065.1:32864-53607 GCA_009831015.1 Picea engelmannii
TAGGCTGATCAATTGATGAAATCCAAAGCACAATGAAGAAAGGGAACTGTGGTTCCTTCTTCCTCCAAAGGAAGGCTCTTGAAGGCCTCACAAACTTGCTCTCCTTACAATAAGAAAATGAGAATGATGGTGAAAGAACTCCACGCACATTCACTCAATGGGGAGGTGAATAGCTCAATGAAATGGTGCTAATGTGTTATTTTCAAGGAGTGAGTCCTTAAAACAATCTAAGTAGCATAACATTACATGAAATTCCTTGAGAAAATGATGTTTCCTCATGGATTTTTATAGCATAGCATTGGGTGATTATGTAACTCCTTTGAGGTGTGAAAAGGGGCTCTTTAGGGCTTATTTAGGTCTTTGACCAGCCTACCATGCGGATTCATCTTAGATTTGGGAGTCAAATCGGCTTGGGAGCTGATCCATTAGTGGTTGGGAGGCTGACCAATTCCGTAAATGTGTCGTTTAGCAGGTGCACGGGTTTTTGCACCAACAGTCGCGCGTCGTGTGCACATTGTACGTTCCTGTTACGCGCCTATGCGCGCGCACCCAATTTATGTAAAGTGCCCTTCAATTTTTGTTACTTTGTATAGTTTTTGGCCCTTTTGCAATGCTATGAAATTAATTCAATGCCATGAATGACTTCATTCCTGTTTTGATGATGCTGAGTTCTTGTCGCCATGTGCGGATGAAATTTCAGTGATAACAGATGCCCCCTGATGGATGAGGTTAGGAGCATACGTATAGCCGAAATCCATCAATGTTTCTTTTACTGAGAATGGTGTTGTAAGAGAGAGCAATAGTGAGACCGTTTAGAGCGATCCGTTGGAGAATAAAGGAACCGGTAGAACCTGACCTTCCATAAGGTGCGTAACAATATACAACTGTGTACAAACGAGGCGGGCATGCCCCATGCTCGTGTTATGTAACTCTGACAAAAGATGACGGAAGTGTTGGTGTAGATGACTGCAGCGCCCTCGGGGGTGGTATTTAATAAAGGCAGAAGACAATTTTGCAAAGGAATATACTCTGAACAACAAGTAATGATCACGGTAATAAGCAGCGACGATGATGTGGGCATTGATGGCCCTACCAGGTTCAGAGGTCTTCGATAAATGATAAAAAGAACTGCAATAGTCGCAAAGTAAGACCCACCATAACATGAGAAAGTGTTGACATCGAATTTTATGGGGGCCAATGACAGCAGGGAGCAATGATGTTTCACCCTGTGTCATCCGAGATCTCTCATTAAATGAAGAATGAGAATCAAGATACTGTCTCCCTTCTGGAAAAAGTGTGTTGTTGTCGACAAAAGGGGAACGCGACTCCCAGAAGAAAAGGGCTTCATAGAATCTACTGAGATAAGGAAGTGGCAAAGGTACATGGATGAAGTCAAGAAGTGGGAAGACTCAAGACTTCCCTTGGTTGGAGGATGTATGAGATGGAAAAGTGGCTGCAACCGTGTAACAAGGTCGAGTGTCAGGGGGACGACAAGACTAGTGGTAAGTTGTGCCAGAGGTGGGGCAAGGTGAACAAATTCAGAGGATAGAGGTAAATGACATGTATAGTGCTCTGAAGATATGGACGATGCCAGAAAAGGGAGATGAGAAGCAATGCTCCAACCAAGGGTGGCATGGGTTGCGTATGGCCAAAAAAAGGAAGCAAGTCGCCAACGGTGATGACAAAAGGAAATGACTGAAAATAAAGGCGTTTGTACAATAAATAAATAATATGGAAAAAATGCACAAATACAAAAACGGGTGCCCCAGTGTGAAACGAGTGCCCCAGGGAGGGCAGAAATTTCTTGGAAAACAGATGAAGGGTGGGGGCCCCATTGGTGAGTTTCTGTATGAGGTAGGTGAAATGAATATAGGTTCGCAGATGGGCAAACTGATGGTGGATAAAATGGAGGGTTCATGATCCTGCGGAGATGTAGGTAAAAAGAATAGAACCATAAAGCGATGATCTCGGAGTCCATATGGGAAGCTAGAAAAATGAGGAGAAGAAGTATGTGGTTGATCTGCAACATGATGAAAGACTATCGGGACTCCCATCCCTAAAGGGTAATGAGGAACAGCATGAGTGTCAAAAGTGCCAAAAGGTGCTATGAATGGGACAACTCATGTGGGTGAGAATGCTACCGGGTTACAGCACCGAAGATGCAGAATGGAGGTGTGGGTACTGCAGATCCGGGAATGAGGATCATAAAGGCAAATATCAGAGGGTATGACTGGAAAATGTAAATGCAGTACAACAGGGGAAGACTACATGCCAGTGTTGAAGATATACCTGAAGGGATGATGTTGATGACCGATGAGCAAGTACTTGCGCACAGAACAACCAAATACCCAAAGCGAACAATATCTGAAGAGAATCAAAGATATGAGCATGTATTTGACAAATGTGACAATGCACGTGCGTACCTGACCATGATATGAAAAAAAGGTGCCCCGGGGGCTCAGGATGAAAAGTGACCCAGGGACGGCTATGATGTAGGCGGCGGGATGCTGATCCCGTGGCTGAAGACGGTTTGAAAAATGGACACCTTGGGCTCCCGGAATGTTGAGTGGAAGTTTGGCAAAAGGCCTATATATAGTTGTAGGGCCCACATTGCCACCTCATTTGTACCTGCTGCTACAGTGACTGGATGAGCAGATTGAAGAGGAGATTTGGAGTTTCAGGGAGCATGGTGTATCCGATCGACGGTGTGCGAGTATCAGGTTAGTGGTCTGATCATCCTGCATAGAAATAGGTTTCCAATTTTTGGGCAGGGTAGGTACGGGGGGGCGTATAGGGGGTTTAAGGGGAATTTTTATAGAATGTGGACCCACATGCGCGGTCGATTCAGTGGAAGGCGCGCATATGTGTGCGCCTGTCCATAGAATAGACGTGTCGAGGTGCACGTGAGTGGGAATTTAAGGCGCGCCCTAGAGGCGCGCCTGTGAGGTGGACAGGCGCGCCCTATTGCGTGCATGTGAGTTGGACAAGCGCGCTCGTGAGCGCGTCTGTATGATGGATAGGCGCGCTTATGAGTGCGCCTATGCAGTGAACAGGCACGCATTTTTGTGCGCCTGTATAGTGAACAGGCGTGCATATGTGCGCGCCTGTATAGTGAACAGGCGCGCATACGTGCGTGCCTGTGAGTAAGAAAACCGCGGCTTTGGGACAAGGTTGGGGGGAGAAAGATGAGTATTTTTGATGCATTGGATGTTTGCATAAGCTGATAAAGGACTCTGTGTTGTGTGCAGGTGGTGAGCATTGACTATGGATGTTCGATGGTGTGAGAGAGACTGGTCGCAGTTGTGAGATGTTGTGGCCAATGCAGGGCCTGCTCTGCGAGCTGCTTTAGCAACCTGTGGGTTGCTAATGTTTTTTGAGTGCCCGTTGATACGGGAACAAGAGTTTTTACTGCAGTTCCTGCTCCAGATGTGGAGTCCATATCTGCACTGCTTCCTCGTGCAAGGAGAGCAGATCCCCTTCACTGCGGTGGAGGATGTCTATTTTTTGACTGGGCTCCCCTTCCAGGGAACGCCTCTACTGGCAGAGCCTGTGTTGCCGAGGGACACACACCTGCGGGAGATCGTCGAGCGATATTTCTCAGTCGAGAACTACATGTCTGGGACTGTAGTGAGTGTTAGTGGTCTGGATTCCCTGACGCATCGTTGCATAGCGGCGATGATTGTTCGCGTGTATGGGTCACTGGCGACCCAACGGATTAGTGGTGGCCAGCTACTAGTGCTGGAGAGGGTGGTGGTGGGCCGTGAGAAGTTTGCATGGGGGTTGACTTTACATGCGTGGATGATCGCGCAGTTGGATCAATGTCGATCCATAGGTACCGGAGAGTTCACGTTCGGCTCGATCTTGGTAGCCTGGTTCTTGGAGAGGGTACCGATGCTGCGCCCAAGGGTTCTACTCGAGGCACCAGGGGCACGAGAGCCACGCTTGAGGTGGTGGTCTGCAGTGTTGGTTCGCCACGATGGTGGCGAAGGTGGGCATTAATTTACCATGCAGGCGGCGCAGATATGGTGGCAGATGCCGCAAGTGATACTTCGATACCCCTATGCTGGGGTTGACTTCCGGGAGGACCTGGACATGGTGATGCCTCTTGGGGAGGCTTTTGACCATCGAGGTACGTTGAGTTTGTGTATGGTTTTGGCTTATGTTATGTTTTTATATACCAGTTCATATGTCATATAGATGTTGATATGATTGTTTGTTTGTTGTTTTCTGCCTGTGCAGATTTGGCACCTCACGGGCACGAGGTGGAGTTGCAGAGAGCGTCGGTTCAGCGAGAGCCAGAGAGACTGCCACATGGAGAGAGGCCTCGATGGGATGAGGTCACAGGGCGACCAGCAGAGCCCGAGAGGGCAGCTAGGAGGCATCGGTTCGACGATTCTGGTGCAGGGCCATCACATGCTCCTCTGGCGACAGCCGGAGTAGATTTTGATGATATATGTCGTCGTCTTGAGACGGTGTTACAAGACGTGTCTGAGGGTATGTGGATCTGCATCCAAGACGAGGGATTCCTAGAGCAGTGTATAGGATTATCACCACCATGGCGGGGTATAGTGCGACGAGCAGCTGTGCTCGCCGCGATGACTAGTGGAAGCCTGCCGCCGGGGCAGGAGGGTCCTGCAGGTGTTCCACCACCACCACCTGGGGCAGGTGGGGGTGGGCCACCACCGCCTCCTGAGGGAGGAGCAGCTGGGGGTGCGATAGAGGCACCCTGATGGATGTATATTGTATACCGGTTTTTGTTGTATATAGGCTGGTGAGCCAATTTTGTACCGAGGTGTGGCACTGGCCTGCGGGCATATGTATTTTTTGTATGTAAACATTTGGATGGCCAGACAGGCCTTGATATATATATATATATATATGAGTATACACCTTTTTGAGATCCTGATGTTGTTTACATATGTTTTTTGTTGTTGATGATGATGTTGTCGATTTTATCTATATGTTCTGACAGGATGTAGGTGATGTTTTATGTATGTGTAGCTTGATGTGATATATGCCAATCTAACACCATGTTAGCTATTTCATCTGTTGTTTGATTCAATTGTCTTGGAATATGTGTAAATGTAATGGAATCAAAATGTCGAGATAATAATCTAACCTGTAGGTATTTGCGAAAGAGGCACGGATCGCGTACATGGTAAACATTGTTGAGCTGGAGAATGACTAGTTGAGAGTCGAGGAAGATGCTAAGGTGATGAATATGATGACGCTGGGCGTCGGCTAGGAGACCAATGACCGCCGTGTATTCAGCTTGGTTGTTGGTTTCTGGTCCCAAACAGATGCCGCTTGAATGTAGCATTTCATGTGAGGGGGTATATAAAGCCCAAGCCGTCGAAGCGATATTTTGTGTCCAACGGCTAGCGTTGTCAGCGTACCCAATGTGGTAGGTTGGTGGAGGAAGCGTCTATCAATAGCACAAAGGATAGTTTATATGAGAGGGTCGGAAAAAAAGATTAAAAACACTAAACAAGAAAAAATAACCTAAAGTAGAATGACTACTTCTAAGCATAAATTTTCTTGAGGTATAACCCATTGACGGGTTCCTTGAGTGAGAAGCCTTCGGGGGAGGCCAGGATGTATACGCCTTTGGTGAGGCAATGTTGGATGATGTAAGGGCCATGCCAAAGTGATTCGAATTTTCCATGGCCAAAGGTATCATGAGCGATATCATAGGCCAGGACAAGGTCGCCTTCACGGAATGATCGAAGGTTGACATGGCGATCAAAGGTAGCTTTGGATCATTTTTTAGCTGCCTCGTTGTTCTGTAATGAAGATCGATGATCTTCATCCAGTGACTCCAAGTTCAGCAAGCGCTGCTCCATTGGAGAAGTGTCAGGTAATAGCTCGATTGCAGTGCGAAGGGTGGGAATTTCGCACTCGATGGGAAGAGTTGCCTCGACCCCATGGACTAAATGAAATGGCGTGAAACCTGTAGTGGTATTTACTGTCATTCGATAAGCCCATAGCGTGGAAAATAACATATGATGCCAATTGGTTTTATGTTTATTAACCCTGCGCTGTAACATGGTCTTGAGGACTTTGTTCACTGCCTCAACCTGTCTGTTTGACTGAGGGTAATATGGTGAGGCAAACTCATGAGAGAAGCCTAACCGAGAGGAGATTTCGACGAAGATCTCATTCTTGAAGTGTTTCCCATGATCGGAAACAAGTTGGAGTGGTACGCCAAAATAGGATATGACGTGGTTAAAGAAGAAGCGCGCTGCAATGTCAGCGGTGTTGTTGAAAGTGGGCATAGCTTCGGCCCATTTGGTGAAGTAATCAACGGCGACAACAATGTATTTGTGACCATTGCTGGAGGGGGGATTACAAGTCATAAATTCGATGCCCCATTTACAAAAGGGGCCCGCGGTAATGACAGGGTGAAGAAGAGCGGGGGGAGCGCGGGCTTTGTTGGCATAAAGCTGACATTGCTCACATCGTTTCACGGCATGAATGCAATCGTGACATAAGGTAGGCCAAAAGTAACCGGCTTAGATAATCTTCTGAGCCGTGGATATACCCGAAAGGTGGCCCCCACAAGTGTCGTTGTGGCAGTTGTTTAAGACTCTGTCGGCTTCGTCAATAGTCAGGCAACGACGAAGAATGGTGTCGACGCCCCGTCGATATAAGATGTCTCCGATGAGGAGATAGCGGGGGGCCTGATGGAGAATACGCCGACGATCATCTCATGATAAATGGTTACTGAACTTTTGAGTTTGTAGGTAGATGAGGAGGTCGCCATACCAAGGATCATCTGAGGCGATGTGAAGGAGATGTTCGTCAGGAAAGTCGGTATTGATGGGGGTGCTAGGTGTTTCAGAGGGAAGGGTCGTGACAAGTTTGGCGAGAACGAGGGCCTTCTTACTCTTAGGTGTTGAGAAATTGAGGTCGTATTCCTAGAGGATAACGATCCATTGAGAAAATTTTCCATTAACTTGGCGACGGCTGAGAAAATATTGCATAGGGTTTGAATTTGCGACGACCTTTGTGGTGCGAAGCAGAATGTAATGGCGCAGTTTCTGGACTGCGAGGACAACTGCAAGAGAAAGCTTCTCTTTGTGTTTATACTTCAAGGGTGGTCCCGAGAGGTTCTTACTAACGTAGTAAATGACATGTTCATGATTGTCATCTCTGAGCTGGACGAGGACGCCGGCTACTGATACAGCTGATGCTGATACGTAGAGGATGTAGTCGCGATTATAGTCAGGTGCACTAATTAAAGGTGCATTTGAAAGCGCTGCTTTGAGATCATCAAATGACTGTTGGGCATAGTCGTCCCAGTGAAAGGGGATTTCGTGACGAAGTAAGTGAAGGAAACCATATGCGTGTATGGCTTAATCTAGAACAAAGCATCTGAGGAAATTATCTTTGCCCTGTAGACTCTACAGTTGTCGTAAATTCCGAGGAGGTGGAATTTCGGTGATGGATTTGACTTTGAGGGGGTCCACAGTAATACCGCTTTGGGAAATGATAAAACTGAGGAGTCACCCGGCGGTGACACAAAACACACACTTGAGAGGGTTCAAGCGGATGTTTTATTGACGACACCGTTGAAAGATGATTCGTAAATCATCGAGATGTTGGGTGCGTTTCTTGGATCGATCTGTGAGGTCGTCCAAGTAGGCGACAATGATTGCAGCCAGATCGTGAAAAATGTATGTCATAGCCCACTGGAAGGTTGCGCCAGCGTTTTTAAAGCCGAAAGGCATGACACGGTATGCGAAATTACCCCACGGGGTAATGAACGTGGTTTTGTACTGATCGGCTGGGTGGATTTGAATTTGGTTATAGCTAGAGAATCCATCCATAAAGGAGAGATCCTCATGGCCGGTGCAGTCGTCGATGATTTGATCGATGAAAGGCGTTGGAAAATTATCTTTTGGACATGTGTTATTGAGATCGCGAAAGTCTGTGCAGACGCGAATAGTGCCCTATTTTTTATCGACGGGTACAGGGTTGGAAACCCATGAAGTGTAAGTGATGGGGTAAATAAACCCGGTTTTACGTAATTTATCGATTTCATCTTTGATAGCTGCGACTTTAGATGGGTGTAGCGGTCGTTGTTTCTGGAAAACTGGTGTGATGTCTGGCCAGGTGTCGATGCGATGTTCGACAATAGATGGGTCGAGGCCAAGCATCTCTGTGTATGACCAGGCGAAGATATCCCTGTATTCCTGGAAGAGGGCTTTGTATGCGGCGATTTCCTATGGAGTGCAAGTGGCTCCAATGATGATTTCTTCGACGATGCCCTTTTTAATGGAAATGTCGATTTTGATGGTGGGGGAAATGTTAGTCAGATTACCTTCTTCAAAGGCGTCAGGGGCAGGAATGGGATTGTTGAACCAATCGATAGGCCCGGACGGGATAAAATCTTTGGTCTCGACCACGTAAATGGGGTTTTGGTTTGGAGGCATGAGGGCTTCCTGTGGAAGGAAGAGTGCACGATGATGTAGTGCATCCCAGGGAGATTTTGGGCGTTGTAGCTCTTCCAGTATTTCCTCGTTGCATTGGAAACGACGGGAATCTGATGGATCGTGAGGAATTATCTCTATGCCAGTGTGATTGCCCCCTGCCGAAGAAGCAAGGGGAGTGGTGCTAGAAGATGATGAGGGTTCACTCGACATAAACCATATGTTGAAACACTAAGGGGTACCCGTGGTGGTTGGATGGAGAATCTCCGCAGGGGAATGAGTAGGAGAGTTGGGGGGGTTGCGGGGTAAATCCTCAGAGATGTCATGTAAGAACCATGGAGGCGTTGGGAGTGCCTCGGGTTCTGGAGAAATGATATGGAGATCCTCGAGTGACTAAGGAATGTCAATTACCGCCGCTGCGGGTTGGCGACGCAGGGTCAATTGACGTTTCCTGTATGTGAGGATCATCGGACACCGGTATGTAAAGTGAGTCGATGAATCGCAGAGAGAGCAAGGGAATCTCATACGTTCATTGACTGTAGTGGTTACATAGTGAATGTCAGTGATGTTGGATGAGTATGTAGCAGGGCTTGGGTTGTTCTGGACGTTCTGGCGTACCGTCGCTAATGTCTGCCGAAAGCATTGCAGTGCTGGGAAGTGATGGGTATAATGGTCGTATTCAAAACAGATGGCACACGCGAATTTGGTCCTCAGCCCTTTACTACTGGAAGGTTGGGTGGTAGTAGTAATAGCAGTAGTAATGGGTGTTGTGGGAGTTTTATTGAGTGGAATAAAATTCCGTAATTCAGGTAGGGATGGGAAATTGTTGGTTTGGTGGCCCTCTTTCTCACAAAGTGCGCAAGGTGGTGGGATGCGTGGAGGAAGTGGAGTTGTGGAATCCTTCTTCTTCCTCCTGCCCCCAGCTAGAGTAGGGGGGGTAGGGAGTATGGGGGTGGTGGGGGTGAGGACGAGAATCATCATTGGGAGACCTTCCTATGGGGGAAGGGATGGGCGAGGGACCATCTTAGGTGGATGTAAATACCAAACTGGGATTGCTAACACCATATTGGGTAGTGTGAGCGTTGCGGCTACCTGGAAAGCTTCTATACATGGTGGGGGGTAAAATAAGCGAATTTGAGTGAGAGGTGGGGGAAGTGTCTCCCAAACAGGATTAATCCCTTGGGGGGATGTGGATTCGTGGACTGTTGAGGTCGATGATTGCACAGGAGGCTCCGATGGGAGTGGTTCTGCGACTATTGAGACGTCAGGGATGATTGAAGCCTCCTGAGGAAGACGAGCATCCTCCGTGTGAGTTTCTTTATATGAGACAACGCATACTTGATTAGGGGGAAGGAGTGGTGGTTCTCCATGGTACGTCCCTAACAAGGATGGATATTTGAAGATCCAAGGACCCATCTCTACAAGTGGGTATGTGTCGTGGTTGGTGTGAATGAGCGGAAGAATGTTATCGAGATTGGCAGATGGGTTTGCCTCATAATGTGAGACTTGGTCGATGGTTACATTCTTTCCATTGTGGGGGAACATGATTGTGCAAAAGACGGATGATGCCACTACCTTCATAGCATACATGTAGTTACGTCCGAACAAGATATTGTAATCGAGCGGAGCATCGATAACTTCGATATCAATGAGAACGATTTTTCCTCCGAGTTCAACGGGGAAATTTTGGAAGAGCCCTTCAAGAGATGATGGTTGTCTGTCATAAGCTCTTAAGGTGATGGCGAAGGGTATGAGTTATGGGGAACCCAGTTTATGCCATATTGTTTTGGACATGATGCATGTAGATGCACCTTCATCGATGATACACTGATGAACTGTGATGTTCTGTATTTTTACCGGTATTTGAATAGCGACCAAAGCAGGAAGACGAGGTTCACAGCTATCGAGGTCAAAGGTGATGAGTCGAGTATCAACAGGGTCTACTGCCCCTAAGGCGGAAAGTAGTGATTTTCGTTGTGTTGGACAAGTCTGGAGGACTTCCAAAACTGACATGGCAGCCGGGGATTGTGCTAAGTCGTCAACCAAGCTATAATTATGAGCGGCCCTGGCCTGTGGATTTTGAACATTCCTGTGCAAGGGGATGCGAGGGATGCGTAATGGTGGTTCGGAGGAAGGGCGAGGGATCACCAACGGGGGTCCCGTCGGTATAGGGTTTGTCTCTGGAGAGACAGGGGTAGACTCAGCTGATGACTGATACTGACGATTGCGTGTTTGCAGAAGAATTTCTTCCTCGCTGGTGAGGAGAATTGTTCGCTCTGCTGGATTGTTAGGGTTATGGTACTGGCCCACCTGAGGTGGGGGATGTTGCGTGTCATGTTGGGTGTTTATCACACCTTGATGTGGGATAGGATTTTTCATCACGTCGGGAGGAGGTTGTTGCACATACTGTTGTGGTGCATGCTGAGGGGTTGTTTGTGCAGGGGTATGGGGAAGACTCCCTGAGTCTTTCAACCTTTTGAAATCAGCGATATGGGGACAATGGTGAGTGTAATGACCGAAATCGCCACAAAGAGAACAAGGGTGGATGGTTTTAACATTATTTTTCCCTGGGCGTTTGTTGTTATTGCTCCCTTGGGGGTTTTGGTTCCCTTGGTTCTGGTTGCCCCCAGTGGGTTGGTGTTGTGGTGGTTGATTCCCGCCTTGACCAGGGTTGTTATTATTCTTGTTCCATCCTTTCTTCCTGGCATTGTTCGAAGGATGAGTTGGGTTGGCTGTGTTTAACTGTTCGAAATTTTGATATTGTTGAGCAGTCGATGGTTGAACAAAATTTACCCCCGCATGTGGGTGTGGGGGAGCCATGGGTTGTGGAGGACCTGGAAATGGAAAGTTTGGATTTTGTGGTGGTACCGATCCATAAGGTACATAGGAAGGCGGAGTGTTTTCACTAGTACTATAAGATGATGTTGAGGGAGTACCACTAGTGGCTGGACAAGGTGAATGTATGGGAGGTGCATGTGGTGGTCCACTGATAAGTGGAGGTATAGCAACAGAATATGGTTGTTGATAAGGTGGTGGGGGGTAATAAGGAGTGCTCCCATATGCAGGTGGGTATTAAGGTGTTCCATACATCGGTGGTGGTTGGGGTTGTGGACTATGGTGTGTGGTGACACCTATTAGTCCGTCGGTTGAGTGCGACATCCCAGGTTTGTCTTGGCCAAATGGCACAGGTTTTGGAAGATCAGGAAGTACCATGAACAAGTACCCTGACTGTGCGTATATAAGGTCATATTTTTGGGCCTTACTAATGGCTTCCTCTTCAGATTGTGGGAAGGTGGAAGCGGCATCCTTTCCAAGTAGAGAGACAAATGATCTAAGAAACCAATCAAGGCACTGTTGCTTGGTGGTTTCTGCTTTACACAAACTACGTCGCCTATGCCACTCATGAATGTGGTCAGCGATGTGGGTGGATGAGGTCTTCTTGAAGTTAGACAGTAGTTCAAGACCGTTGTCATGGCGGATGGGTAATTGGAAAAATGTCAAGAAGGCTTTGGCCAATGACTCAAAGGTCCCATGGGACCCAGATTTTTCTTCGACATACCATTTGGCTGATGGGCCAGTAAGTGTGCGTTGAAAAAGTCACAGCCTGATGGAATCATCCATGATGCTATTAGAAGAACACCATAGATGAAAATTCATAACATGGTTGGCGGGGTCATCCCCTGCCTTTCCTTCAAACTTTGGGATGTCTGAAGGAAGTTTTGTTGGCATTGCAGGCCATGTGGCATCATGCAATATAGGATCATTGGTAAGCTTGGTGAGATCCGGTACATTGAGAGAGGCCAAGTATGGCATCTGTAGTGGGGTGGGAATGTTAGTTCCGGCCATATTGTGTTGTGAACCTGACCCTTGATGGGGACTAGCTGGGTTGGTGCTCCCTCCTTGAGAGGAAGTGGGTCCCCCGCTTCCGTGTAAAGGAGAGTGAGTGGACAAGTGACCTTGGGAAGTTGACCCCAGTAAGGTAGAACCAAGAAAAGTTGATACTAAGATAGTAGCACTCACAGGAGTGTGTGAAGTAGGTACCGATGAGCGGGTATGACCAGATACTCCCCCTAAGATAGGCGGGAGGTTTAGCAAGCATCGTGAACGATGGGGGTTCTGTGGTTCCCCAATGATGTCAGACTAGTTGCGTGAATGTGTGCACAAAGTGGTGAGAGAAATATAGAAACAAGAGTCTTTTTCTGTAACTGTTTACACAATATATATATCAAAGTCAAACTGTAATCATATGTGCATCATACATAAATGAGAAAGAAGCATATATGTGGGTAAGAGGGTTTTGTCCTCGTGGGGGAATCAAAAAGAAAGCAAATGATCGTGTCCTAGAAGACGTAACGTCCTTCCTCTCAAATAGCACTGGACCTTCCAATAGTACTCAACAGTGGGGTCTAAAGTCACTGGAAGAGACACTAGTGAAGGATGAAATAACTGGTTATAATGAGGGGTAGAGGGGGAAATATCCCAAAAGAGATGGCGATACTTCCCAATAGCCACACAAAATTTAATCAAGGTGTGATTGCAGCCCACAATCGCCACCTGGGTAGATGTCCTAAAGTTAGTCACTAGGTACCTCGGTCCAAGTGCGACATTTAGATTTTCGGCCTAAGAAATGGGTCACGGGCTGGATCCCGTCCAAGAGGTGTGTGCCTCAAGGGGGGACGCACAGAACAATCGGACCTCGACCTTCGACCCTTCACGGGTATCTCCCTACCTTATGGTGATTGGAACACTGGACTTGGAGGATTTGAAGTTCCCTATTTGTCAACTTCTATGTTTGAAAGTGTGAGAACCAGATAACGGGGAGTTATTTGGATGCCTATCCCTGAAATCCTACCTAGACTAAAATTTTCTTTTGGCACCTCCTGTGGAGGAAAACTTAGTGAGTTTTTAGAAATATTTTAGGTGAAGTTGTTTTGTGAGGCTGGGGGTGAAAACCAACCTCATTTGATTAAAATTGGGAGTGGATAGTCTTGTCAAGAAAAGATGGGGTGTTTTCATAATCCCTTTGAAGGAAACCTACTTAGACCTCCACGTTTCGAGAAGAGGCTATGTGAGTGCGAAAGTGACTTTTGTGTGTGATTGAAAGTGTACCAAATTTTAGTTATTTAGATGTCACCTTGATGCATGTGGACTTTGCTTGGTCCTTACAAAAGTGTGATTACCTAATTAGCTAGATGTCATTGGTACAACCTTGCGGAATTTTAAAAGCCTTAGGAAACTAGCATGTGGACATGTGGTCCGTTACTATCCTTTAACTCCCTATGTGTGAGTTAATCTAGGAAAAGCATGAAACTATCCTAGATTGAACATGTGGGCATGTGTGGGCCCATTACAAACTTTTAAACTCTCCTAGTTTTTTKATCTAAGAAAGAAAAATTGYAACAACTATCCTACTTTTGTGACATGTGGGCATGTATGGGCCCRTTACAAATTTAGGATATGTTTKAAAAAATGAAACTAAGAGGRGTCCCAAAAAAGGGCCTTTGTCCTCTCCTAAAAGTTTTTGAATTTTGTTAAGGGAGATGGGATTGTTTTCGCAATCTCTTTCTGATTCTCAAGATCGCTTTTAAAGGTGCAAGAGAAGAGCATACTCAAGGATTGTTACTTCAATTTCTAGTCCCAAATGTGAATTAGGTGTGATTAAGTGTGATTTTCCAACTTAGATTATAAATCAAAGCAAGCCATCCATGTGGAAAAAATCAAATAAGGGAAAATTATTTTTATCCACCTAAGTGTCTATGTTTGTTTGACTATCCCCTTTATAAGTTGAGGGGTCTAAGTGGTGCAGTATTTAGATCATTCATATCATCATTCTTAAGAAGGAAAATGACTTTCCCCACATCCCAAGACCTTACAATGTAAAATTTTAGTTCAGATGCGCGGCCTCTAGTGTAGACAGGCGCGTGTAGGGCGCTGGTGCGCGAACCGAATTAACTGAACAGGTGCATGTGCACAGAGACAGAATGTAGTAAAAGTGCCTGCGCACCCGATGCGCGACTGTGGGGTGAAATACCTGCGCACCTGTGGCAAACGGCCGAGAGAGGAAATCCGGATGGATTTCACTCAAATATCCCTTGAATTGACTGGTTAGCAGGTCGGCAGAGGCTGGTTTGTGCACCTGCAAGTTAATGAAAGCAAAAGGAAAGCAAAATAAACCCAAATGAGGAAGGAATTGATACCTAATCCCCAGTATGGTCACCAATCTGTTTGCACCCAATTCATCACTAGGTGAGCAAATAAAGGGTGCTTACATGCCCAGTTGGGTCTTGCTGAGCATGACAGTTGTAGAGGAAAGGGTTAGGAAAATAACAACAAAACTATCAACAAGAATTAAATTAAAACAAGCTAAAACTATGAGCATATGGAAAAAGAAATAACAAACACAAAAGACCGATATCACCAATGTTTTTAGGTTGATCAATTGATGAAATCCAAATCACAATGAAGAAAGGGAACTGCGGTTCCTTCTTCCTCCAAAGGAAGGCTCTTGAAGGCCTCACAAACTTGCTCTCCTTACAATAAGAAAATGAGAATGATGGTGAAAGAAATCCAAGCACATTCACTCAATGGGGAGGTGAATAGCTCAATGAAATGGTGCTAATGTGTTATTGTCAAGGAGTGAGTCCTTAAAACAATCTAAGCAGCATAACATTACATGAAATTCCTTGAGAAAATGATGTTTCCTCATGGGTTTTTATAGCATAGCATTCGGTGATTATGTAACTCCTTTGAGGTGTGAAAAGGGGCTCTTTAGGGCTTATTTAGGTCTTTGACCAGCCTACCATGAGGATTCAGCTCAGATTTGGGAGTCAAATCGGCTTGGGAGCTGATCCATTAGTGGTTGGGAGGCCGACCAATTCCATAAATGCGCCCTTTAGCAGGTGCGCGGTTTTTTGCGCCAACAGTCGTGCGTCGTGCGCGCATGTGCGCATTGTACGTTCATGTTACGCGCCTATGCACGCGCACCCAATTTCTATAAAGTGCCCTTCAATTTTTGTTACTTTGTATAGTTTTTGGCCCTTTTGCAATGCTATGAAATTAATTCAGTGCCATGAATGAATTCATCCCTGTTTTGATGATGCTAAGTTCTTGTCGCCAGGTGCGGACAAAATTTCAGTGATAACAATGTGGCTCACACCTCCGCACACTACCTCCTTTGTGATATTTCTTTCATCCTTGAGTGTCCATGCTATGGATGCAAGAATAAAAAGGGACTGATAAATATGAGAAGGCTCAAAGGATGAAATTTTTCAGTAAACTTTGCACAATGAGCAACAAGGCTAGGGTTTACTCCATTATCAAAGGGTTCAACATATGACACAACTAATTCTCTATATCAGGTCTACAAGTGTAGGGTATTTGGTAGACACTAGGATTTACCTTTCAACATTTGCGCAATGAAAATAGAGGATGTGTAGCATGAGCAGAGGATGTGTAGCACATTGTCAGGTGTTTGCATAGCAGACAACAAGTTTTGCGCGGTGAATGGAGTAATTTGATTTTGATGTGGGGAAGAGGTTTGATCATTGGAGGAGGATGTTGTGCAGTGATAAATAGGTGATAAATACAAATGTAAGTTGAGCAAAAGATATTTTGAAAGAGATAGGTCCATTTGGGATGACAAGACACTTTGGGTAGCACCTAGGTACTTGTGAAATGTCCTTACACAACGTGCGCAATTTTCTACAATCTGAGTACAAAAACCACTTCATAGGTAATAAAAATGCCATAATGATATTTGATGACCCTCCAATACACAATATGTCATTATTCTCCATGGAATCATAAAAAAAAAACACCTCACCTAGACCTATGACTTGACTCTTTTTCATATGCCAATTAGATTTTACTTGACAATGACCCAACAACCTTGATAACATTTTATGAGACACAAATATTTTAAAGGAAAACACACACTCAATGACTCAAGTTGGAATGCATTGGTCTTCTCAAGACCAAGGCATGAATTTATAAACTATTGACAACCCTATAACTCTACATTGAAAATATTGATGCTAACACAGAGCATGTAGAAAAATTGAACTTATTCATTCTGATTTGTGCATCTGTATGCATGATCCTTCTACAAATGGAAACAAATATATCATGAATTTTATTTATCATTACCCCAAAATGTGTTGGGTGTATTTGTTGAAAGATAAATCACAATCTTTTGAAACCTTTAAAAATTTTAATGTATGGATTCAAAAAGAAGCTCAATCTCGTATTGGCTCTCTTCGCACTGAAAATGGAAGAGAATATACGTGTAATGAATTTTAAATCTACCTTCGTCAACATGGGATCAAACATCAAAACACAATTCCATACAATCCCTAACAAAATGGTGTGGTTGAATGAATGAGCACACTCCTAAATATAGTTTGTTCCATGATTCTTTTCAAGAATGTTAAATTGATGTGTTGACTTGTTGCAGTTCTATGTGTAGTTTATGTCAAAAATAGGTGTCCATTTTAATGCTCTTTAAAGCAAGAATCATTATGAAATGTGGCATGGCCACATTCCTTCAGTGAGGAATCTCAGGTTCTTTGGTTCCAGTTGTTATGCCTTGATTCCTAAGGAACAAAGAAGCAATATTGGTGCAAGGAGTCATAAGTGTGTATTCTTAGGGTACTCAAATACCACCAAGGAGTATCATATTTACAATGATACAAACAAGAAGTTCATCCTTTATAGAGATGTGATCTTTCTTTAATCCACCAAGAAATATGAAACTGTTGAGAGACAACTTGATCAACTGGACATATTCACTCGTGTAAATACATATCATGAATTTGATTATGAGATTTAACATCTTGAAGGGGGGATACCTATATTAGGTAAATCTCTAGAATCTCATTTTGTAGCACCATCATCGCCACATGAAGAAGTTCCTGCCACTTCATTAGAACCTAAAGTTCAGTTGGATGATTTTATCAATAGGATTGAAAAGATGAGGCTTGATGAGAAATCAACACCATCTCAATCAGTCGAGCAACCTGGACCATCTCAGAAAGGTCCATCAAAATGGCTCACAAAAACACTTGAAAGTGTTCATCCTGATGAGGTCAGGAAGACAAGAACCATATTTTCCTCAAAATAAGATGGAGGTAATGTAGATAATTCAAAATCAGATGATGTAGATGGCATGGGTGTTTCATATGATTGTGAGTTGAATTTATCTAATAACCATGAACCGACTTCCTTTAAAGAAGCCACTTCTCATGATGAATGGAAAGAAGCCATGCAGAAGGAATATGATGATCTCATCAAGAATGGGACATGGAAGTTGGTGGATCCTCCATATGGAACTAAACCAATTGGTTGCAAGTGGGTATTCAAGAACAATAACATATCAGATGGCTCACTTGACAAGAACAAAGAAAGGCTCATGGAAAAAGGATTCACACAGAAAGAAGGTCTTGATTATGAGGAAAAAAATTCCCCCACAACAAAATGGGGTACCATCCACACTCTATTTTCCATCGTAGCACAAAATGGATGGAAAATTCATCAAATGTATGTGAAGATGATTTTCTTTAATGGAGACTTGAAAGATAATGTTTTCATGTCTCAACTAGAAGCATTTGTTATGAAGGGACAAGAACATAAGGTATGAAATATCATCAAATCCTTCTATGGATTGAAAAAAAAAACCACGAGCATGGTATGAAAAGTTATATGAGCATCTTCTAAAATTAAATTTCAAGCATTTCAATATTGACGATGCAAATTTGTTTTTCAATAAAGTTGGAAAAAATGTTGTGTATCTTGTAGTATATGTAGATGATATGTTCATAACAGGGAACAATGAGAACTACATTGCATCCATAAATAAATATTTGAAGAAAGGCTTCGAGATGACAGATTTGAGACATCTTCACTACTATTTGGGCATTGAAGTGATACAAAAACCAAAGTACATATTCATCTCCCAAAAGAAGTACATTGGATAACTTTTGAAAAAAATTTGGCATAGCCGAGTGCAATTTTGTTTCCACTCCAATGGAAGATAATTTGAAACTCACATCAAAAGAAGGAAATGAATTTGAGGATGCAACCGAGTATAGAAAAAAATTTGGAATTCTTATCTATCTTACTACATGTTATCGTGCAAATTGTAGGTTGGGAAAATCCCGAACCAAACCACAAGATGGAGGTAAATAAGAGAATACCTACCCACTAACACCTCAGATAAGTACTCCTGTCACTTTAGAGGTGAAGTAATCACCTCAAGGGGGGAATCTTGGGTGACCCTAGGGGGGAATGATATGTAAAGTGATACTTATGAGTGGATTCACCTATATTTCAAGTTTTTATATGTAAATTAGCTTGGAAAGGAGTCTCAATAGTGGTCAATGCTTTCCAATAAATTTAAGTACATGTGGATGATGATGGTACCTTCCAGATACATAAGAAAAACCAAGTATACAAGATATATGTTAAGTGGAAAATCAAGTTAACCTGGTTGTCCCTATTTTTAGTAGTCAACAAAGATATATATCAACAAACAAATGATTATTATATCTGCTAAAAATATGCTAAAAGTCTAACAAATGATGCAAGAGGTAGGCTAGCTAAATACTAGTATAACTCTAGTATAAAAGCACAAGACTTTAGAAACAATGTAAGTCTGTTATAGACAAGTATTGCAGAGATATATTTGCAGCCTTATGTATGTAGAAAACAATTTGTTACAACAGAAAAATCAACCACCAAAAATCACAAGTAATCCACCCAAAAGATGCACTAAGACTAGTAGATTATAGGGGTAAATTATTAACAATTTTTTACGGTTGAAATGTGAGTTATAAGTAAGTAAAATAATGTTTTTTTGCAGCCCTAATGGCTGTATATTTTAATAATTTATATATCTAATAATACCAATCCAATCAAGAAGCCTTAGAGGCCTTGACAAGCTCTTAGCATGTAGAAAAGTTTCCAACTCAAACAATTCCAATATCTCGTGTTTTTATGTATCCCAATGCAATGATATTATTTCTCCAATGCAAGAGACTAGTGCCTTTAGATATTGTATTATGGGGTCTTTAAAATTAATGAGTTAATATATCTATCGCCTTGGGGGTGTAATCCATTTTACTCCCCAAGGAAAGCTAAATTAAGTAGGAAAAATCCTAGGAGGGTGTAAACCCTTTTACTCCTAGTATTCCTTTACGCAATAAATTAATTCAAGACAAAATTATGGTATTAGTCGGGTTGTATACACTTATACTCCCCAAGAAAATTATCATATTAGACTTGTACCAAGAAATAGAAGCAACAAGATAGTTTCTTTACCTAGTCCAAGCACAAAACAAGACAAACTCCTTCTTTAACCAAGCAATATCCACCATAAAGTAATAAATATACTCCAAGAGAGAATGCACATCACTTCTTCCACCAATAGAAAATACAAACCATATCAAGAGAATGTGACCAAGAGAGATAAAGAGAAATTCCCAACTAGGGTGCAAATTTCATCCAATGTAGTCTTCTCACAATGGGAGAGCTATGATCAAATGAGATAGAAATTATCTCTATTTATACAAAAACCTCTAATAAGAGTTTGTCCACAAAACTTAGGGTATACACAAAGTAAGGGGACAAAAAACCTTACTTTTCCCCTTTACAATATAAACTTCAAATTTAAACTTAAAATTTGCACAATAGAAACCCTAAGGTGACATCATCCCTCTAAGGGTGACGTCTTTGTTGATTAAGGTTGGTTGTCATTGATGTCAACCCTTGAAGAAAGCCCTGCGGCACAAAGGTTTGGGTAATGGACCCAAGATTGTTTGATGTAAATATGACTCATTATTTTCTTGTCATGGTTGATAAGAAGTAAAGACGGATCAACTCCAAAGTGGTCTCCTTATGGTGAAAGCCCTCACAGGAAGACGCTTTGCGGAGTAAGATAACCCATGATTAATTGTGGAATAATGAGATGAAGGGAAATGAATTTGTTAGGTAAAATATCCTATATGTATAGTTCTTTTCATTCCATTTCCATTGGTATGTAGAACGTCAAATAACTCCTCACGGTTAGAGAGTTATGGCCATGAGAAGTTGGAGACCCCAGGTTTGGGTAATGGACCCTAGTTTGTTTGATGGATAATTATATGAGTTATTATATATTTTAAGATAATAATATTTTATATGGATAGTACATGTCATTCCATTTCTGGTGGTATGTGGAACGTCACATAACTCCTCACGGTTTGAGAGTTATGGCCTTACAAAGTTGGAGGACCCTCATATGTCATCTAGAAGCCCCAAAAGGTCAAAGTAGTCAAAGT
>ML841065.1:66795-77335 GCA_009831015.1 Picea engelmannii
TATTGTATTGTAAACAATGTATGATGTGAATGAATATAGAATATGTTGGTTTTCCCGGTTTGGGTTTCTAGGGGAAAACTCTCTGTGTAATGTGTGTATTTTCCATTGTATATTTTTTGTTCTTTTACTGAAAATATGTTTGCAGTAAATATTGTACAAGGTTAAAATATACATGAAGGTGGTTGGAAATCTTGTTGGCCCTTGACCAAGTTTTGGGATAATCTTGGTCATGTTTGACCATTTTTGGGACTTCGACAGCCTGTCGAAGATGGAGTGCCATACGAAGTAGAGATTGTGGAATCTCGACCCACTTTTGGGTCCCTTTTGGGTTTTTGAGATAATGTAACAGGAATGGGATGTCAGCCCATGGGATTTGCCCATGTGTAGGCCTATTTTGTATGTATAAATAAGTAAGCTAGGCAATGTAAGAAGTAGTACATCTATGTGATGGTAAATATTGCTATGTGCAAGTGATCTATGTGATTGAGTAGGCTTTGTGCATGACTATAAGAGGCTTGCAAGGATAAGTGCAAGTCGTTGTAAGGAGTTGTGGAAGGATTTGTGTTATAGTGCAAGGAAGAAGGATCTAGCGAGCTGCGCAGATCTTTTGTCCTATACGAAGAAGGTTTTTGGTGGCTCTGTGATGTAACCGATTGAAGACACTAATAAATAAGAAGATTTGGTGGACGTAGCCCCAGGGTGGGGGTGGACCACGTAAATCTGTGTGTTATTCTTTATGCTTCGACTTGATGTGTTTATCCCTTCTTTTTCTAAGTGCTTTGATATATTTAGATAGATCTACTTATGCTTTGTACTTCTTAGAGGTGTGTGAATGTTAGATCTAACATGTATGAATATGCTTAGCGCCGATCTACCGGATCTGATTTGTTTACTATTGCTAAGTTCTGAAATACCTTAGATCTAAATGAATGTTGTGATGCTTTGTGTTATCTACGAAGTATAATAAGAATTGAATATTGACGAATGATCAATGCTAAGTGCTCTGTAAGCGATATAATCATAGACCTATGTCCCCGCTAAGGTTGCAGACACCTGAGTCTTGCAACCACCCCTGCTTCTACCTCGGGTGAGACTTCATCTGCTTCGCAGGTGTTGTTGAAAGGGTTGGTAGTTGGAGTTTTTTTGGTGCGCTCTTGTAGTGTTGAACCCTGGGTCTGCCCCTATTCCAACAAATATTCATGAGTATGCTACGACGAATAATCTTGGAACAAATATGTGATCATATCATTACCATGATGTTGAACATCTGAATCATATGTGCATGAAGATTAGTTCTTTGAAGGCGACAACTAAACCCCTTTTGTTTGAGAACTACCTTCAACTTCTTAAATGGGATCTTTATCAAAAGTGAAACAAACCAAATCATATATATGCCTCTCGACATGTATGAAATCATCAATGTGTGATCAACCACGTCAGATGGGTCCTCCACGAGATCATTTATATTATTGGAGCCAATTATTATTTTCTTATATTCATGTGCAGGAGGACGGAGAGGATGGAAAACTTCACCTTCATCAAGTGAGAAAATGGACATTGATTTCACATCAAGGTCTTCATAATCGATATCTTCTTGACAACTATCTTCATGGATATGTTCTTCGAGCACCTCTTCTACAAGTGGTGGGTGATACTCTTCTTCAACTTCACACTCTTTAGTTGTTGTCTCGTCATCCAATGGAAAACCTTCTCTCTAAAAGGAATCTTTGATCTCTTGGAGGGTAGTCTGCAAATATTGAGTAGCTGGCCCCCAATACCTGAGAAATTATTCAACAAGCTTTGTAAAAGACCGTATACTCTTCGGATCACACGAGTCTGCAAGCCACTTCCTTTGACTCGAGTCTAGAGAAGATACAAAAAAATTTAGAAGTACATCTTCATGCATTACATGTATACCTGAAGCATACCTTATATAGTTCACAACATGGGTGGCTGCTAGAGTTGGGTCACCATCGAATTTGGTTCAATTTTCCCTCCACCCTGCAGGGAAAAGGTTCAGGTATCTAGGGATATTTTGAGAATCAATAGAAGGGTATACCTTGTGGAAGGCCCATGGTACATCCCGTGATTCCATTTTTCCATTATCCGGGATGTCGCTTCAATGGAGTCTCCATATGAAATTAATGTTCATCAAAAATGGAGGGAAGGGAAAGGAAACTTTCCACAAGTGGAGTCATTAGATGAACTTCAAGAAGAGTTCATCAAATGTGGAAGGGGAATTTACTTCAAGTGGATTCACTAGGCAAGCTAGGGGTAAAGGCTTTGGGATGGTAGCTTGCTAAAGTGTCGTTAGGGAACGAAAGAGGATTCAAAATGATCCCCGAAAATGATGCCAAAAGGTTATTGTGCAAGTTGTAGGTTGGGCAAAGCCCGACCCGAACCTCAATATGGAACAACTAAGAGAATACCCACCCACTGTCACCTCAGATAGATACTCATGTCACTTTAGAGTTGAAGTGATCACCTCAAGGGGGGAATCCTGGGTGACCCTAGGGGGGAATGATATGGAAAGTGATACTTATGAGTGGATTCCCCTACAGGTCAAGTTGCTAAATGGAAAGTAGTTTGGAAATGACTCTTTGTAGTGATCAATGGTTTCCAACAAGTTTAAGTACTTGTGTATGATGATGGTACCTGCCCGAGACATAAGAAAATCCAAGTATAACAGATATATGTTAAGTGTACAAGCAATTTAATCTCATTTTCCATATTTTCAACAGTCAAAAAAGATATATATCAGCAAAAAAATGATTATTAGAGCTGTTAAAAAGATGCCTAAAGTCTAATAAATGATGCAAGAGGTAGGCTAGCTAAACACTAGTATAACTCTAGTATAAAATCACAAGACTTTAGCAACAATGTAAAGTTGTTATAGATAAGTATTGCATAAATATATTTGCATCCTTATGGCTGTAGAAAACAAGTTGTTACAACAGAAAAATCAGCCACCAAAAATCACAAGTAATCCACCTAAAAGACATGTTGAGACTAGTAGATTATAGGGGTAAATTATTAACATTTTTTTACGGTTGAAATGTGAGTTATAAGTAAGTAAAAGAATGATTTTCTTCAGCCCTAATGGCTGTATATTTTAATGATTTATAGCTCTAAGAATACCAATCCAATCTATACACCTTAGTGGCCTTGACAAGCTCTTAGCATGTAGAAATGTTTCCAACTCAAACAATTCCAATATCTCTTGTTTTTATGTATCCCAATGCAATGATTTTATTTCTCCAATGCAAGAGACTAGTTCCTTTAGCTATTGGGTTTTGCAGTCTTTAAAATTAATGAGTTAATAGAGCTATCTCCTTGGGGGTGTAAGCCCTTTTACTCCCCAAGGAAAGCTAAATTAAGTAGGAAAAACCCTAGGAGAGTGTAATCCCTTTTACTCCTACTAGTATTCCTTTATGCAATAAATTAATTCAAGACAAAATGATGATGTTAGTGGGGTTGTATACACTTATACTCATAAATAATTGTATCATATTATATTGTACCAAGAAAAAGAAGCAACAATATAGTTTCCTTACCTAGTCCAAGCACAAAACAAGATAAACTCACTCTTTAACCAAGCAATATCCACCATAAAGAAAGAAATATACTCCAAGAGAGAGTGTGAATCACTTCTTCCACCAATAGCAAAGAAAAACTATAGCAAGAGAATGTAACCAAGAGAGATAAAGAGAAATTCCCAAGTTATGTGCAAATTTCAGCCAATGTAGTCTTCTCACAATGAGAGAGCTATTATCAAATGAGATAGAAATGATCTTTATTTATACAAAACCCTCTAATAAGAGTTTTTCCACAAAAATTAGGGTAACCACAAAGTAAGGGGACAAAAAACCTTACTTTTCCCCTTTACAATACAAAATTCAAATTTAAACTTAAATTTGCACAATATAAACCCTAAGGTGACATCATCCCTCTAAAGGTGACGTTTTGACCCCTTGATCATGTCGTTAGAGTAGAAGGTTGAGGTTTTTGTGGCTTCTAGATCCTCCCTCTCATGCGCTATAGCCTCCTCAATTCATAACCCACCAAATTGTGCCAAGTTTCAATGATTAGAAACTCTACCACCACAACCTCAACCCTAGGTGACATCAAGCCCTCTTTGTATGGTGTTTTGGCCCAAATAGTAAGTCGTTGGGATAGTAAGAGGCTGGGTTAGGTATTCCATGGTGTCATATTAGATCTCAAAAGGAAATCATCATCATCCAGCATGCGGGCCCTAGTATCCAACCTATGGGATTCAAGCTGCAAGGAAGCCCAAGCTAGGCTTGTTCTTCCAAATATGTCCACCAACTAGGTCATGCAAAGACAATGAATACACCCTCCAAAGATATCAAGTCAAATGTATCATGATGAGTAAATAAAATCAATAAAAGATCCATCCAAGCTTCCCATCATGCTTCCCCAAGTTTAAAACTTGTGTGGGGATTCTACCTAAGCATGAAAAATAGTGCCCACACATGCTCCACCTTGGTTGGCATTTTGCTTAGTCATTTTGTAGGGTTCCCATCAGTTTCTTATGAGAGAAATTTATTTTCCTCGAGATACATGGGTGAGCATATAGAAGATTCATAGTTGGATTTTCTCTTTTTCCAACTACAAGCCTCTGGGCCTTCAACCCCTTCTTCCCATGAAATGAGGAACAATCCCTTCTTGGGTCAGTACACCCCAAAATCCTGAAAGGTAAGGAGATGAGGGGATGAAGTGTGGAAAGTGACAAGTATAGTTGGGAATGACACAATGACTCATCAAGAGGACCTTCTAGTATAAAACATGTCCCCAAGGGTGACCCACTTACTAGGGCGCAATGGCAACCACCAAAGTGAAACAGGGCAAAGAGCACAATGTCCAAGCAAACGTTACATAATCAAAAGCAGTTTAAAATGCATAAAATCGAATGCCTCAAATATTTAAATGACACTCACCATAATACATGGCTTGTACCATATGGAGCAAGACCCAATGTCTTATGGAAGCCAGCTGATGTGGTGGATACCCTCGTGATGAACCTGGAACGATGGTGGTGAGGTGGGTCTCTTTCTGTGCAAGCGGACATTGTTGTTCAAGTTGTCTCTCAGTACTCCATGTCTACAACCTATGGGCCTTGAGACATCATCTCCTTAGTTATCCCTAGGATTTGGGGATAACATTTTGCTCTTACTTGGGGACATGTACTCACTGTAGAGTATAAGATAACTGCAACATCTCCTAGTGGACCTGTGCCTACACACACTGAAAAAAAAATTGTTAAGTATAGGATGTCTCACTCATTCTTTGTCCATATACTCAAATCTCAAAATTAAAAGTAATCAAGAAAGAAATTTTTGCATTTTTTTTTAAATTTCTAAACTAGACATGCAATATGATGAAAGCAATATGCAAGTAGACAAAAATTAAATATGAAATGTAGCTAAGCTACCATGAGAAATCAATATGCAAATTCAATAAATCAATATGACATGCCTACTTACCTAGGGTCTTGAACATCAGGTGATAGGTGATGTCAGGTGAAGTCATATAATCAATGCAACCATATGTTCAACATTTCATCAAGGTATCTCCCCATGTGCTTAATCATGTAATACAACAAGGATAAGTTGAGAACATAATAATCATGAGCATAAATAGAAATATAATCAAACATGAAATGAAACTCATGGAGATGGGTGGAAGGGAGGAAATCTTACTGAAAAGAGTAATCGCAATTATAATCATCCCATAACTCTCACCTGAAAGGATACCCACAAGCTCGATAAATCCATATCTGAAGAGGGATACCATATGTAGATGATGGATCATCTTCATCCCCATTAGCATGATGGTTTCTTCCTGAAGACTGAGAATATATGAGAGATCCCAAGAAGACCCCATGACTTCCTTGAGAAGAAGAAATGAAGTAAGGGATCGTCTCATGTTTGGAGAAAGAAATTTGTTTCCTCTTCATCTACAAATCACTATAAAAAGATTCAAGATTAAAATATTTTTGCTTTGTAGGGTGAGCTTTTGACTTCTCTAGGTTGGTCATGACCTGGTATCCACCAAGATCTGAGCATGAAGGTGGTTGGAAATCTTCATGAGTTTGTTGCGATGAATCATCCGGGAACAAATTTGTCATCATATCATTACCATGATGCCAAGAATATGAATCATATATTCATGAATAGTTGTCCTCTGAAGACGACAACGCAACCCCTTTTGTTTCATAACTACCTTCAATGTCGTAAATGGGATCTTTATCAAAAGTCAAACAAACCACATCCCATCTATGCTTCCCAACATGTATAAAATCATCAATGCGTTGATCAACCACATTATATGGGTCCTCCATGAGATCATATGTATTATTGGAGCCAATTATTATTTTCTTATATTCATTTGCAAGAGGAAGGAAAGGATGGACAACTTCACCTTCATCAAGTGACAAAATGGACACCCATGTCACATCAAGGTCTTCATAATCGATATCTTCTTGACAAATTTCTTCATGGATATGTTCTTAGAGCACCTCTTATGTAGGTGGTGGGTGATACTCTTATTCAACTTCACACTCTTTAGTTTTTGTCTCGTCATCCAACAGAAATCCTTCTCTGTAAATGGAATCTTTGAGCTCTTGGAGGGTAGTCTGCAAATCCTCAGTAGTTGGCCCCCAATACTTGAGAAATTATTCAACAAGATTTGTAGAATACTGGATACTTTTCAGATCACACGAGTCTGCAAGCCACTTCCTTTTACTCAAGTCCAGATAAGATACAAAAAATTTCATTAGTACATCCTCATGCATTACATTTATACTTGAAGCATACCTTATATCGTACACAACCTGGGTGACTCCTAGAGTTGGGTCACCATTGAATTTGGGACAATTTTATGTTCACCCTATAGGGAAAAGGTTCGGGTATCTAGGGATATTTTGAACATCGATAGAAGGGTATACCTTGTGGAAGGCTCATGGTACATCCAGTGATTACATGTTTCCATTATCTTGGATGTCGCTTCAATGGATTCGCCAGATGAACTTAATGTTCATAAAAAATGGAGGGAAAGGAAAGGGAACTTTCCACAAGTGGAGTCGCTAGATGAACTTCAATAAGAGATCATCAAATGTGGAAGGGTAACATCCTTCAAGTGGAGTCACCAAGAAATATAGGGGTAAAGGATTTGTCAATGTTTTCAGCAGTCAACAAATATATATGTCATAAAACAAATGATTATTAGAGCTGCTAAAAATATGCTAAAATTCTAACAAATGATGCAATATGTAGGCTAGCTAATACACTATTATAAATCTAGTATAAAAGCACAAGACTTTAGCAACAATATAAGGTTGTTATAGACAAGTATTGTAGAGATAAATTTGCAGCCTTATGGCTATAGAAAACAAGTTTTTTACAGCAGAAAAATCAGCCACCAAAAATCACAAGTAATCCACCCAAAATATGTGCTCAGACTAGTCGATTGTAAGGGTAAATTATTAACATTTTTTTATGATTGAAATGTGAGTTATAAGTACGTAAAATAATGATTTGTTGCAGCCCTAATGGTTGTGGATTTTAATGAGTTATATCTCTAAGAAGACCAATCTAATAAATATGTCTTAGTGGCCTTGGAAAGCTCTTATCATGTAGAAAATTTTCCAACTCAAACAATTCCAATCTCTCGTTTTTTTACGTATCCCAATGCAATGAATTTATTTCTCCAATGAAAGAGAATAGTGCCTTTAGCTATTGGGTTATGGAGTATTGTCGGGAACGACACAGTGACTCGTCAAGAGGACCTCCTAGTAGAAAACCTATCCCCGAGGCTGACCCACTTTCTAGGGCGCAATGTCAACCACCAAAGTGAAATAGGGAAAAGAGCATAATTTCCAAGTAGACGTTACATAATCAAAAGAAGTTCAAAATGCACAAACTCAAATGCCTCAAATATTGAAATGACACTCACCATAATACTTGGCTTGGACCTCATGGAGAAAGACCCAATGTCTTTCGGAAGCCAACTCATGTGGTGGATACCCTCATGATTGTAAATGTGTTGAACCTGCACATAATATATCTAGTTGGGAATTGGCATACACAGTTGCAGAGAAAATAGAAGAAAAGAGAAGCAAGAGAGAAACAATGGAAGAATTCTCATTAACCAAATGAATGAATGATAATTTACACATGATATACTCTGTATAACTCAACCAATGCACACTGGAGGATAAGCCAATGTACCATAGTGGTGGTCTAGAGTGATATGGACACACACCAGCAGTTACGGGAGTAAACTGCCACCTATTCTAGTCTCTCGGGCAGTTACGAGAGTGAACTACCACCTAGTTGAGTTAACTAGTCTATCAGTCTTCAGTTAACTGAATGAAATAGAGTGAAGTGAGGAGGAGATCAGGGAATCGTGGATAATGCGCTAGTCTGGTGATGATCCCAAGGATAATGTGCATTAGCTACTGATGATCCCAATGCTGCATGGTGATAATCCCAATGTAGCATCTAAACTCCACTCAACTAATCAGATTGAATTGAAAATTGAAGAGAATATTCTCCCTAGAGGAATATTCTTCCTAAAATATAGGAGACTGAATAATGACTAATAAACATAGGAAAAATAAATCCTAGGTGTGTGTGAAGTAACTCCAACACCCCCTTGAACATCACTATGGTGAAAATAAAGAATGGGTCCTAGAAACAAGGCCATTTTAGGTACCCAAATACAAAAGATCCACTAAAATAAAGAGACGAAAGAGAGAAAACCTCAAGGGAACCCCCCCCCCCTCAAAGTACAATGTATGTAAAAAGAAGAACTGACAGTTGCTAGGCAACTGTGTCCTTCACTCCAAGACGACTACGTAGAGAATGGAACTTATGCTCAGTGAAGGTCTTGGTGAAGATGTCTGCATTCTGTTGTGTTGAAGTACATAATTGCAAGTCAATGATCCCCTCATGTACTAAGTCATGGATGTAGTGCATGTGTATCTCGATGTGCTTTGTCCACTTCCTCTAAACTAGATCTCTGCAGAACTTCAAAGTGCTTTGGTTATCACAGCAGATGACGATCGGCCAATGAAACTGAATTCCCAACTCAGTGAGAAAATGTTGTAGCCACATAGCTTGAATGGTTATGTTAACTACCCCTCTGTACTCTACCTTGGCTAAATATATAGCAATAGTAGCATGCTTCTTTCTCAAACAATAGATAGGCCCAAAACCAAGACTAAGTGAGTAACCAGATGTGGTTGCGATCAATGATATCTTCAGCCCAATCAAAATCAATGAACTCGATGAGGTCCAATGTAGAGTCTGTTGAATAATGAATCCAAAAGGTGATGGTGCCCTGTATGTATCAAAGGATACACTTTTCATCCTTCCAATGTAGCTCATGCGGCTCCTGCATGAACCTAGAGACTATGTCAACTACATAGGAGAGGTCTGGTCTGGAGTGTGTGAGATACAACAAGCTCCCCACTAGTTGTCTATACAGTGTGTTTTCAACTAGTGGAGTGTCCCTGCCATCCTCAATTATGACTCCTGATAGGAAAGGAGTCAGATCAGACTTGCAGTCTGTCATTTGAAATCTCTGAAGGAGATCTCATGCATACTTGGCCTGAGATAGCTTGATGCCTGATGCATCCTAACTGATCTTTAGTCCAAGGAAGAAGTGTCACGGACCCATTTCCATCATCAAGAACCTATCATGCAGAATCCTCTTGACTGCAGCAATCGTTGAATTCAAGCAACCGGTGATCAGCAAATCAACAACATACATAACTAGGAGTAGGAATGATTCAGTCGTCTTGAGCATGTGAACATTCAAGTTTGACTTACAACGTACAAAGTTCTGTGATGGAAGGTATGATTCCATCTTGGCATAACATGCCCTCGGAGCCTGCTTGAGGCCATAAAGAGACTTCTTTAGTTGAAACACCAAAGATGAATCCTACATAAATCCCTGAGGTTGATCCATATAGATCTCCTCAGAGAGAACATCGTGAAGAAATTCATTCTTCATGTCCATATGATGGACTTCCCATCCCTTGGTTGTCGAAATGGAAAGTGTCAAACATATGGAATCCATCTTCTCTATTGGAGTGAAGGTCTCATCATAGTCAATGCCATGCATCTACTGAAAGCCTTTGGAAACTAACCTGGATTTGTATCTTCTAATCTATCCATCTGTTTCACTCTTGATCTTGTAGACCCATCTG
Source organism: Picea engelmannii (assembly GCA_009831015.1). NCBI lineage: Eukaryota > Viridiplantae > Streptophyta > Pinopsida > Pinales > Pinaceae > Picea > Picea engelmannii. The sequence continues at coordinate 77,030 of ML841065.1, forward strand.
CACCTCACAATTTTCCTTCCTGAAGGAAGGGGAACTAGATCCCAAGTCTGGTTCTCGAGGAGGGATTTGTAGTCCTCCTGCATGGAGGATTCCAAAAATGGATTTCCAGCAGCCTCGCCATAATATTGTGGATATGAATACTGAACCAAGAAAATATGCCTGGGTGGAAATGGTTTAGTGGAAATGAGTGCAAGAGGAGGCTCCTCTAAATCAGATCGAGTCCTCCTAGTATCATCTGGATCACCAACAAGATCCCCTGCATCCTGAAGAGTAGTTTGGGCCCACTTGGGCCTCTGCTCTTGCTTT